>JAVJIF010020529.1:0-83806 GCA_038442645.1 Agave tequilana
TTAGCTGAATGAGAGAGTGCTGTGTCATTGTCATGGATGAGACGCAAGCTCGAAAAAGAATGTTGCCTTGACCAGGACATTTGACCATGCTTCTTGCAGCAGATATGCCAAAAAAACCCACATATCCATCTAGTAGGATGATGATTCCAGAAATTGTCACTGCTCATATTACATTACCACCGAGACTAAGTAATAGCTGTGTTCTAATGTCAGGCACATATTTCAATTGACAAAGCAAGTGATAGCAGATTTATGTATATATTCTGTTACTATAAAAGATTGTTAAAACTAGAAACCCCATTTTGTATTCAATTTTTAGCTAGATGTGATTTACTATTTAGGATTTAGATTATAACTGGTTTATTTGGATTTTATCTTCAATTTTTGACTTCTTTCTAGAACATGAGATTGATTAGGAGTCTCTGAAGCACGGACAACGGGAGTCGGACATGACACGAACAAGGACACAACAAAATCCAAGAAACAGGATATGAGGGCATGGCAAGGAATATTTTATAAAATAAAATATTATTTATATATAATATTATTTATTCTTATATATAAATAATTTATAAAATCTCAATCAGTGATCAACAAACTAAATATAACAACACGTGCACAAACTATAAAATATCACAAGTTTATACAATATTACAACCAAAGACAAAAGTTCACAAGTTTTAACCATGTTAACCACTTAACATCACAAGTTAAAACTTGAAGAACCTTCTATCAAAAGTCATATTGCTCTTAATTTTAAACACAACAGCAAAACAATAATATTATGTCAAAGAAAAATATTCAACAATTATTGAGATAAGATAACTACACAACAATTAACTCAAATCCTACATCGTGTATTCATTTCATACATCAATTAAACTCAAATTTCTACACAATCATACATCAATTACTATCAAAACCCAAACCCCGGATCAATTAAACTCAAAATCCTATACATACATGCAATCTAATTAAATAATTAATTATGCAATCTGCTCTTCATCTCTCTCTCAATCTCTCTGATCCTCTCTTTATCCTACTGCTCTCTTTTCTTCTCTCTCTCAGTTTCTCTGTTCCTCTCTTTCAGTCTCTCTTCTCCTCTCTCTCTGTCTCACTGCTTCTCTCTGCTCCTCTCTCCCTCACTCTCTCTCTGTGCTCTCTGCCCCTCTGTCTCTCTCTGCGGCCCTCGTGCTCTCTGTCTCTCTCTGCCCCTCTCTCGGCAATGAGACAAAGAGCTACCAAAGAGAGGACCAGAAGAGAGAGGAGCCGAGAGCAGAGTCAGAGAGAGTGAGGGGGCAGAGAGCAACGAGGGCAGAGAGACGAAGAGCAGAGAGATGGGAGAGGGGCAGAGAGAGATGGAGAGGAGGAAACAGAGATCACAGAGAGAGATGGAGAGGGTACAGAGAGAGATAGAGATGGGCACAAGGAGAGAGATGAAGAGAGACATCAGAGAGAGAGAGATGGAGATTACCTCAGACGAGATCCACACCACGATCTCCACTAGATCCAACACCACGAGCTCTACGCTGACGCCGAGCTTCACCATCACGTTCTCAACCAGATCCACCACCAGAGAGAGAGAGAGGATCTTCCTCTTTGCAGATGAGAGAGGGCATCGCCGATCGAAATTTGGGGGGACAGAGAACCTCACTGATCGGAATTGGGGGAGAGCGAGAGGGAGATAGAACTGAGAGAAGAGATCGGATTTGGGGGGGAGAGCGATCGCCGATTGGACTTGGAGACAGATAGAGAGGAGAGAGAGGATGAGGTCGAGAAATGAATTAAACGGATCGATCGATTAGGGTTTTTTAATATATTCGCTTGCCCGAGCCAGCACCTGCCCGTGTTTGAGCCAAAAAAGACCCATGTCGAGTCCGTTTCCACGCTAAAAATGGCCAGTTTGAGTTGTACACAGCATGAACCGTGTCCGACACGTTTTTGGCACGTGTCAGCACGTATCCGTGTCAATACGCGCCTGACACGGACAGGGCGAGCATTTGGCCGTGTCCATGCTTCATAGGTAGGAGTTAGCTTTTATATATTTGAGTTGGGATAGGAGTTATCTTATTTATTCGGATTTGTCTTTAATATTTGACTTCAAACTTAGTTACCATTTCAGCTTAACGGCTAAGACTTTTATTTTATATAGATACTGCATATGTAATCAAGGAAGATATATCAGCTTCACAAAAAAATGTAAAGATATATATATTCATTGCCTTCCTCTGAATCTATGATCACTCACCAATCTTCTCCTCAATTCTTTCCTTTCCCCTTCCTCTATTTCACTTCCCTTTCCTTCTGTTCTGCATCATCAATACTTCTATGGTCACTGGTACATCCAAGATTCTTTTAAATAAAGAATACCAGAGGTGTTGCAAGACTCCTACCTCATCCTTTTCTCTATACAGTATATAAATTTGTGAAACATATGGAAAATTGAAAGGTAGTCATGCTGTGTAGATGTTCTCTCCTGATATTCAACTGATTGTCTTTTCTGGTTGGATGTGGTTAGATGTACTGGTAGAATCTCTCTCTCATTCAAGTAGTTTACTAGATGATCTCTCTTAGTTTCTACTTTTGCTTTAGATACAACAGGTCTAATTTTATTGCATATTAAATGTCTTAAATAACATGAGAAGCGGTAAACCATATAAATCAAGAAAATGACATTTGGATCACTGAGCATTATTGAGCAAAAATCATCATCACTAAAAAATATATATATACTGTTTTTGGAGGAAAAGGTATCCGGGTGTTATTCACCCAATGGTAAACCACAGTAGCCAGAGAGAAGTACCTAAATGGTGACAACTAATAACTATATCTTTAAAAAGAAATGATGACAAGAACGTGTATTAGTTTGAAGGAATAATTTTTATGCATAAGCATAAGTCTAACTAACTGCTTTACTGTCCAGAGTTCTATGCACTTCCTGTGAGCAAGATATGAAAAGTTTTTCAACAAACTTAGAACTTTGTTATGGTACTTCAAAAGTCCAGGTACAATATTAATTTATTTCTTGACATAAGAATAAAGGAATTGGAATTAATATAATGCAAAATGCAGAAAATTTGTACGCTTACATTAGCTTCCTCTGAATGCAAATTAAATTGAGGTTGAATGACATTGACCATGAAGTGGCGTGTTCCATCCTCCTCAGAGTCACCAATGTCTCCATAATTCACTATAGTATGCGTAAACAAACACAAATATTGTTTGAAAATCAATTGTATCAGAAGTGCTTCAGCGTGAAACTTTTCAATGAAGAATGCTATGTCAGATACCTAAACAAGCAAGAAGGCTCTTTGAAAAACTCACCAACTATATTAGAAGAGCTTTCAACCTTTGTGGATGGCGACATTGGGGACTCTGTCCCCAGAGACTCAATATGTTGGGTTGAGGGGAGCTTGCACCATGAAGTGCAGAAGGAGATGGCTTAACAGCATCATCATTAGATATTTCACCCCCTACAGCAATTTGTTGTTCCTCTAACAACTTTCTCTGTGCATACTGCCGTGAAGGAGAAGGCTTTGGAGGCGCAAATGCTTTTGATAATCCACCAACAAAGGACCAAACAGCATCCCTATTTTCAATAGTCCATAAAAGCTTAAGGCCATAAACAAAAACTCGCTGGCAATTGTCAGCAATTACTACATTAAATCCATCATCATCATCACTAAGGTCAGATCGTGCATGATCACTCTCACTCCCATTTTCTAACTCTGATCTCACATAAGTCATCTCTATATTTTTCCTACCAACTTCTTGCCATGCCAAAATTTTTGCACCATCAGCCTTGGGTGCTTGCTTCCGTATAGTAAAATAGTCTGAATGTAAAAGAAAACCATCATCACGGCATTTTTCAGTGCATCCACTTAGATAGCTAGGTTTCTCATTACTTAACTTATCTGTTGAAGCCTGAGAATCTTTTGTTGTTTGTGTGTCTTGAGCCACAGAAGACCCACGGGTTCTATACAAGTATGCCTTCAGCTGATGCAGATCAACACCCTGGTAAACAAGATCAAGGGGGTCACGCATGCTTTCAAAAGTGAACTTCTGCTTGCCACGACCATAACAGAGTTCTAATTTCAGTTTGTTCGTTTTAATGTCAGGCCACTTGCTGGATCATCCTCTCCTAAAGGCATGTGCTTAATGAAAGTTGGTGTAGCATCAAGACGGAGAAAAAATTCTGTCATAACTTTGTCTAATGCTAAGTTACCAGATCTGACAGCTCTGGGAACTCCAAAACGTGGCCATCGTGAGAAAGATCGAAGCTTATGAGGAGAAGATAAACCATATTCCACCATTTAATTAACCATAAAATGTCATGTGCTCCCAAGTTCACTGTTGGGGAATCAACTGACCCCAACTCATGCATGGATCCATCTAGTAGTGCATCATCTCCAATACAAGTGGATGAGACAGGTTCATCCTTTGTAGGCAAAGAGGGTCTTAAAGAAATATTCCACTTCAGTGCGAGAGAGGTTGAACGAAAAGGATCTAGGACTTTCTCCCGTGTTTTCCCTTCTTTAGGGGCTGCGTGTAAATAATGATTAAGGGGGAAACCTGAGTCACATTCCCATTCCATGTCAACATCAACAGACAATGACGGACAATGGAGAAAAGGTCCCGAATCACAACATGGGGTCTTTAAACTACAATTCCTTACCAAACTTTCCAGACTACTTAAATAAGCCTTGAATTCCTTGGTAGAAAGAGATACATGACCATCCGACTGTAGGATATCCATGCAGCCTGTAACAATCTGAAGTTTATCTGACTTCTCATAAGGGTTAGTCGTTGCAAGCAGATACCATTTTGTCTCGATGAAATGCAAGCCAACTTTCCCATGAATGTAGTTCCTCATATCATCCCACCATGGCAGGCTGCGTTCTTTTTTAGGTGGTTGATTTGCCATAGGATTGTTACCCCTTGTTCCAAGAATAGCCCTACGAAGAGCCACTGTAAATGCGTAGCTTACATCCGCAAAGACTGTTCATATCCTACTCCAAAGGACACTTCAGCTTTATGAAAATGTAATGGCAAGTCAAGGTATGTTTTCATTGGAGGACTTGTGCCACTTGCTGAACGTAATACTGACTTTCCACCATCTCCCAATGAAAACATCTTGCTGAATTTGAGGGCTGGAAGAAAGTAGCCTGTAATGTAGGAAGAAAAAAATTACTAAACACAGATGTGTGTGCTTGTGCGCTTATGTGGGCCGATAAAATAAAAAAAACAACAAAATCAGTTAAATGATAGTTGGAGAATATGCACTGGATTTTCATGCATTTAAAAAAGAACGCACTTTCAAACAGAAACATGTCCATTCGCAAACAAAGCATTAGCTCTTATGGCAGAGGCTCTTGAAATCATTTATATAATCTAGTAGAAAGAGATTTGTCGTGCCATGAGGGCGTGTCATTAGGGAAATATCTCATACTTTGAGCACCCTAAGATCACGGTGATTTTTCAATTAAAATTATAATAAAGGTTACATATGGAAATTTCACCAGCAGTACATATGAAAATTCGGGGGGGGGGGGGGGTGGGGGGGGGACTAGTACTGGGGAAAAAAAACTGCATCATGTATACTCACTTGACACACACGCGCCCACAATCACAAGCTTCACTACTGCTACAGTAACTGGCAGTTTTTGCAGTATAGACACAACAGAATAATATTTTATTTTCAGTACAGATGATCAACTCACATTCATCTGTTGCATTAGTTCATTGCTTCTGTAGGAAGAGCTTACGCTAAAGGGTACTTCAATTCTAAGTTAGCGCTCCAAAATTTCACCTTTTTTCCCTTTAAACCTAGTTGATGAAATGTCATATTCTACTAGTAGTGTTACTTGGACACTTGACATAGATGTCGAGTCGATGTACTCTAGATAATGTGAATGCAAATGTGAATTTATCTCAAAATCAAATACATTAACGCAAAGAAACAACCGCCTAATACCTAGCTGCCTAAGTTCCCCTAAGTGTTTTCCCCCTTTTTTTATCTTTTAAGAAATTGATTAACGAAAAACACCAAAAATTATAAAAACAGAAGAAAAAAAAATAGAGAAAAAGAATTTTGATGAGAAAAAGGTAGCAGCAAGGAACTAAGTACCAACGGGAAGCAGCATCAAAAGAAGAGGGAGGAGAGGGGAGGAGGGGAAAAAAAAAAGAATAACGAAGGACCACAGGAGCAACAAGAAGTAGTAATAGTAGCAGTAGAACAAGAGGAGAAACGAAAAGCAAAAGAGGGAGGATGACGAGGTGTGGTGGTGGTGGAGAATGGAGTGGGGTAGAAAATAAACCAAAAAATCCTTAATCAACTACAAAATTACAAATGTAAAATTAGGGAAATTTTAGGGCAGAAATTTAAAAATAAATAAAACTACTTGCTGCTGGAAGAGATTCCATCACATGAATCATCAAAGGGTCATTGCCGCCAATAGTAGTGGGTCACCAAAGTTTTTGAGAGGGAGGGGTTTGCGGTTTATTATGATTACTAGGTTGGACTCCAATGAATGGATCCAACCCGTTTGAGGAAAAGTTCAACCTACAAGGCCAGTGTAAGTGAGCCTTAATTTAAATAGCCAATATAGGGCACCTAAAGCCCCGACTAGGCCTTAGTCAAGGGCTTGAACACCACTTAATGCCTAAGTGGCCACTTAACCCGTTTATTATTACAACATTGGTGACACTATATTCTATATAAAAATATGCATAGTCCAAGTAAATTATCTAGAATTAACATCTTTTTTAGGATAAAAATGCAACATTCTAATGTAATGGCTATACATAATAGTTTAAGGTCTAATAGTATTATTGGAGTGCCCAAAAGCGTCCACCACCAAACATCTAAATGTCTGATATACCAAAGAATGTCCATGTAATACTGGTTTACAAGAAATGATGGATATATCACTGAAAAAGATAATGACTCAGTTCAGCATCTTTAAAGAACAGAGTAAACAGATTTTTGTTATTTCATATTAGAGAGATTACTCAAGCTGTCATGTAAATGTACATCTTTATCTCTTAAAACTGTCTATCAACCTCATAATACTTTTAATTAACAACATTGCTATGTTGGTTACAACATAGTCAAGACTTGTGGCCTTATGGTTATGGCATTTTCTAGGGAAATATTATCAGGTGGCAGCAAAGCATTTGTAAAGCTTTATGCCTTTCTTATACTAACTTCCTAAAATTAACAAACTTTTCTCCTATTTTTCTTTCAAGATATCTGGATTTTGATTTCCCAACCTTTTCAAGTGAACTGTTCATAACAGCTTGCCTAAAATTAGTTTGAATACCATTGAACACCTGTGACCCACCACTCTTTAATCTCTGTCACTTATTCCATGGCTACCATAGCCCGGCACTATTTCACACCTCACAAATGACAAATGCAACAAACTCATTTAATCTACCATGAAACACTCTAGCTTTGCATTCACAATCTACATGTTACATGTATGGAATAAAGTTCCCAAAATAATGGCAATTCATATACAATTGGCATCACTGCCTTCACCGTGATCATCATCAGTTAGCCTTTTTCATAAAACAAATTCAGACATGAAGCGCAAGTTAAGCTAAAAAAAACTGCTATTTTCTATCTTTTTCTCTTTTTTCCTTCTTTATTTCTTTCCTTTTCTCTGTGGTCTTTATTGTTTTTTTTTGGGTGTGTTGGTGTGTGTGTGTGTGTGTGTGTGTGTTTTTTTTTTTTTTTTGGGTTTGGGTTTGGGGGGGGGGGGGGGGGGGGGGGGGGGGGGGGGGGGGGGTTGTGGGGTTGGGGGGGGGCGGGGGGTGTTTGCTTTTCCTCTTAGCCGCCAGTCTAAAAGAGAGAGAGAGTACATGGCACCCATGGGAAAAAAAAACAAGGCTTCTTAAAAGGAAAGGAATAGCTTGAAGAGAGAGAGAGAGAGAGAGAGAGAGAGAGAAGAGAGAGAGAGAGAGAGTAGCACCTCATGTGGGAAGACCTATAAATTCCCTTGATGGGTTGATCCATTGAAGATCTCAGAGGATGCTCATACTATACTCGTAGTCCACAGCAAGTGATTGCACATGGAATCATTGCATGATGAGCCTAAAACTAGTGTATTTCTTGTACGGAATATTCTTTAACCAATGCAAATTGAAAAATCTGAACCACTAGCGTACTATTTAAAGTGGAAATGTTGATATAGCTCAAGCTAAGCTCATTTGGTTGTAGAAAGAATTGACAAGGTCTCTTTTAGCAATAAAGTTAGGTGCCAATTTCATCGCCAAGGCAACAATGAGCAAGAGAAGGTTGTTCCATGTAACTAGACGACCAGTAGCATAATAAGGATAGGTGGAACGACGTGCTTTTGATCCCATGACTGATGCAGCAAAGGTGTCGAACAGAATGATATGTGTTTATTCTATTAATTAATACTAATCAAGAAGGGTCCAAAAACCTCTAGTCTTGAGACCTAAACATTATCATGGTATCGCATCCATGAGACGAGAAGCCACTAACTCCCCATCTTCTCATCATCATTTTACATCCTCACCTCATCTTCAAGACCTCGATAATCCATCATAAAATCATTACCACTGCTAAGTCCTCTTTAAGATCACAGCATCATCATCCACTTTGCCCTTGCAAAATGTACATCTTCGATATCTCACCACCTTCCATGCTTTGTAGTGGATCATCCAAACCCGAGAGACAAACTCCACAGACCCCTCTTGTCTTCATCCAGTCAGAACTCTTTTAACTTCATCTCACCCAGTCGGTCTTGACTTCATCCCACTCCGGAAATCTCATTGTTCATGTTTAAATTTCATCCCATTGACTTCAAGTTCTGGTTTCCCATCACACAACACTAATTTCTCGCATCTCCATCACATCAAGTCGTATTCCAGGAGGTGAGCCATTGGCTTCTTGTGAGAGTTTTTAAAACACGTTAGACCAGAAACAAATTTGAGGATCCGCAGCTGATTGCCTCTCTTGTTGATGAATCAACTATGATGTCTAACACCCGTGCGCGCGCAGGGTGGGCTTTCTGAGGTTTAGAGTTGCCTAATCCCTTTAGATTCATTTTTATCTTTAGGATTTGATTTGGCCTATTTACTTTATCTATTTTACTCCTGGTTTTTAGAAGAGCTAAACATAGGATGAGATTTGTCTGATCTAGTTTTATCTTTAGCATTTTTTGGCTTTTACACAAGGCATGATAGTTGAGGTGATTTATCACACTTTAGCTATTAGTTAGTAGAAGTTTCTTATAAAATGGTGTAATCAGAATTAATCAATTTCATATGGGTGAATGAGTCTATCATTGTTGAACTGAAAATTTGATTTCTTGTCTTCTCTTGTTTTCTATAACATCTAATTCTATTCTAGAACACCCAGAGGGTGTTTCAATATGTTACCTCTTATGGTCTGTCACAAAGCTCTGTCGGCGAACTACCAGCAACTCTTATATGTTGATCTCACTTAAATATTTGAACTACCAATGCAAGGACTAAGATTACTAGACCATGGACCAGCACAAATACACAAATAAAATACTGTGCAAAGCCAAGGCCACCATTTACCCCCTAGAATTACAACCCTACTCATAAAAGACCAAATAAATCACCACATTTTCAGTATCCTGCCTTTTGAAATTCCTCCACCGATCCATCCATGTTTATTCTAGAAACAAATTCTCTATCCAGAATTTACTCCAATAAATGGTGATTAGCAGCACTTACATTACAATCTGCTGACTACAAGCTTAATGAGTATAGGCTATCATCTATCAGTGTCATCTGCGTCCCAAAAAAAAAAATTCTTTGTTTCTTTATCCCCAACATTTAAGTATTTCCCTATACCATGTGCAAATAGTTGTAAGTTAAAACAATCAATTAGGTACTACCAATATACCATGCAACTTGACTGCCTACTAGGCTATGCTGCCAACGATAACAACAATGTAGCCTTCATCAGAAATATTTTGATCAGCTACACAAATCATGTTTCTCATTCGGCTTGGCTAAAGACCATGATTCCAGTAAATTAGCACAATAACGTTATAATACTGTCATGTAGGTACACCATTTAGTTGTTTGAGATAACTTGGCAGCAGAGTATTCTGGTTGGTTTTGTGATAAAACAGAACATAGCTATTGCTTGGTCAGTTTCTGCATATATACAGTCACAGTATACCATGCAAAGTACATTGAGCAAGCATTTTACATCCATATACATCACAAATTTCCAACAAGATTCCAGAATATATGACATTGGAAATTTGGACCTTATGCTAATCATAATATAGAGAAATAAACAATGAGAAGAGAGAAATGGAGAAGAATATAGATAAATGCAATTGTTTATATACAAAACAGTAGCCAAATATTCAATTGTGTTGCATTTAACAATAAGGAACAAAAAGTATTCACTAGGAATAGAAGGGAAGAAAAAGCAAAGATAGTCGAGCCTAACCTGTTGTGCTAGTACAAGACGTCCTTGACATTTACCAGCTGTTGCAGAAAGAGTGGATAAGTATAGTCTCTAAGTTGAACAGTTAAGGATCCAGCATTCAAAGAAATATCCCTTCCATACACCCGGGAAATGGTATCTCGTTCTCTAAGCTGACTGGATCAATCTTGTTTATGAACTCAACCATTCCAGCTGTACCACCTTCAATTTCAGTAAGAGTAACATCTAATTCTGTCGCAGAAACTGTTAGAACTGAAGCTCTATTTGTGCTTGGCTTAAAACCAGACTGAAAGCCGCTCAGGCATGCTCCTGATCCTTCTGATAACACTAACCTCTGGCATGCAAGATAATAAGACTGAAATGCATGCTTATGGATTTCATCTTGCAAATTTTTAATGGCAGTTGTATCTGACGCATCAATTTCAATTCCGTTATGAAGAAACTTCCTTTCAGAGCATGAATCAATTGGTTCAGAACCTCCTGATTTACCGATGAAGACAAACTCATCAAGAAACTTCAATCGAACACCTAGCTCACAAACTTCGTTCTTCATCAGATTGTAATGTTCATCAAGCCATCCTTGCATTGGTTCTTCCTCAATAGCTGCTGTAAGTTTGCGTATGACAAGTCTGACAGATCCAAATTTTGTGGAATTAGTCTTGGGTTTTTTTGAGCTGCTTTTATTTGGAAATATGAGACTGGTTTTAGCAGCAGCAATAAGTTTCAAGCCACGTAATGTATCCTCTACCGCATCATCTATAGCACGCAATTCCAACCTGTAAGGGAGGCAAATATGAACATCAGGACCATGAATCACCCAGTCCCATGTGGCGACAGACTGTATTCTTGAGTCAGTTGAATTACTCGTACCAGCTACAGGAATACGAGAAATCTGCATGCGGCTACTTGTAAAAAGTCGAGTATCATTAAAACTCAGAACAAGTTCTTCAAGTAATACACCTATCCTTGCATTCTCCGAGAAAATAGATTGCACATGAATCACTGCTTCCACACCATCTGCAAGTTCAGCCGATATTTTTAACTTCTCAACATCAATCGCAAAAACTGACTCCTTTTTCTTTGACTGCTTATCAGATTGTACCTGATCCAACATACTTCTTTGCCGGGTCCCCAATCTTGAAAACTAGGTAACTCTTCCTTTATTTCATTATCAGAAAGCTGATTCTTTTTGTTATGTACAACAGCGTTTAATGAGATCATGGATTCAATTATTGCCAAATGAAAATCAGGCTCCCATCTGACTGCTATATCAGTTACATTGATCAGAGAACAGACAGCAATCTCATTAAGCCCACCAGAGCGACGCACAAATTTTGCATTCTGCATGTCAAGTAAAGTCACCGTAGCACCACGCTTATTTTCTTCCAAATACTCCTGGTAGATTGATCTAACTCTTTCAAGATCAATCTGCATGGAATGTTTTTCCTTGTTTAAGGAAAGATTAAGATGGGATAGATTAAGGGATGCTGAGAATTTCAGCTTCTTGCAATCAATGGGGGCAGTAGATATAATACTTGCAGTGCGCGGTGTGCCATCAGCAGAAACACTAATTATTGTTACCCCACCTTGTGAACCATAATTCACACGCTTGGGGTCTGCAACATCTGTATCCTCTAATCTGACATCACCACAGTAATTTACTGAACACTTCTCGAGATTTAGTTTCAATATTTGTGTCCCTTTAGATGTTGATTTGCTGGATCGTCCCACCTTGCTCTGCATAGCTCTTTTTCCAGAACCAGATAAGCTTTTTAACAGTGCCTTAAAAGATAACATGGTTGAAATAAGAGACTCGACATGGTGAAAACCAAAGTAAACTCCCATGCCAGTTACGTCAACAGCAAACACCAATTTCCACTTATTAGGATCTTGTTCCTCATGAGATTCCACTTCCCGATGCCCCCAATCAAGACTAACCCGAGCAATATGCACTAAGGAGCCTGAGCTGATTTCTACAGAGAATAAGCTTTCCGTCAAGCATTCCTGATAATCAGCTGCCATGTGCAAATGCAATTCACCAAGTTCTGCATGTACTTGAACACCCTTACTTGCTATATTATCTGCAAATAGATGAGATGATTGCGAGCACACCTGCATTATCAAAAAGAGTGATCACTATAGAATCTAATAGTACCAACAGAATCCTTTCAATATCTGTCTTCTGTGTATAAGAAATCTTCAGAAGATCAAACCTGCATATTTGCATCATTTGAATATTTTACAGACAAAAATGACGGTTGAACGGTGATAAACCAAATATCAAGTCTAACAAAAAGGCTAAAGATATGCAACAGAGTAAATGAAAAACCAATATGGATAGTAAGAAAAGGGTTGTAAATAAGATCAAATGAAAGTGGTTCAGCAGCTTAAGGCCAGTACTCATGTAAGAGAGACCAACTAATTGAATTTCAACTAGACAGCACTTATTTCTAGGCTCATGCTTTGGGGAAAAAGAAATCACAACTGCTTCTTACAATACAAGTCCAGTCCAGTGTCATGAGTTAATTCTGGGTAGGAATGTTTGTGGGAATGAGGGAATTTAAAGTATAATCATAGGCACTCCACAGTCGCATCCAGCCAAACTAGATCTAACTAGACTCCATATAACCAAAAAAAACCCACCTATACCGACTACTTCCAAGCAAAACCAACAAAAATGACAAGCAAACCATATATGAGCTCTGATGCCAATTGATGCCTGATAGATTGAACGAATTGAACTGAAAATTACTTCAGATCAATAGGTTCGAATTTGTTTGTGAAAGTTTTCATTCCCGACCTTTGGAGAAAAAAATCTGTCCAAAACATAATTATTGAATGGGGAAGACAGACATGTCTAAAACTAACCAAATCCCAATCAAATAGCCAAGGCAAATAACCTAAGAAGCATAGGCACAGACACGCGACATGGGTACAACACTGATATTGACACGCGTCATGGCAATTCCTAGGAATGTAGGACAAGGGGACACTGCAATGTGACACTAGAATATACAGAGAATATGTAGAAATGACAAGAGAGTGCATATATACATGCATAAATACAAAAAATATATTTGTGTATAAAAAAATCCATACATCTAATAATATAATTCAATGATAACACAGACGCTAAGATTTTAAACTATTATACATTTTTATGACTTTCCAAAGGCTCTTCAATTTTGCATGGAGTAGCCAATGCATTACACTTCTTATACTGGAAAATATCTAAATTAATCATAGCTTAATGCGAATAATTTTTAACAACATTTTTCCACTATGGTGTTTGATATATACATGAACCTAAATAGGGAAGAAATAAGTGTATCAAAAATGTAAGACACATGTCAAAGAACTTACAACAAGTATCATAAACTGAAAAAATAAAATATTTAATTAACAACATTTTAGAAGTACCCAAAAAGTTTCCAAATTGTGAATGACAGAGACACGGGTACAGCTCTATGGTAGAAGTGTCCAAGGGTGCATTGCAAATAACAAAATCAAGAGGTGAGGTTGCCTAAAAGCAATATCAAATAAGCTCATTCTGGAATTCCAGTTCAAGAAGGATCTGTAATTCTAATTTCCTGTGTAGGATGACAAAAAGTTGGGCCAAGCACTATTTTCTGCTTTGAGATTACTATGAGGGATCCATATATATCCATCATCTGGAAATACATGATTTCAATATGCTTACACCTGTTCTTACAAAAATTACAAACTGGACGTTTTGATATTCCTCATATCACGAAGAAAAAGGAACAGCCTTACTGACTCTTTTTGTAACCCTCCCGCTTCTTCTTTCTATACATTACATCAGAAAAGGAGAGTGATGCTATATCAAGCAAACCTGCTCAGTAGGTAGGAGTGTGAAGAAACAGTGAAATCAGTAAGCAAAGCCAAGTCACTACACAAACAAAATTTCAAACAAACTAGAGACAAGAATAACGCCAATGTCATTGGAACGGGATGCAACCATCTCTTGGAAGAAGAAAAAAATATACGGAATGATGTCAGGTTTAGAACTGTCTGATACAAGGAGAATAAGCAACATATGATCACTTGTGGTTAAAAGAATATTTGCCTTTGATGAGAGGTTGAAAGGATGCGGAGATTGTAACAGTGTCGAACAAAATGTAACTGCAGCTTATTTCCAACTGCACTATAATGACATCGAATGAAAATTCATTCTCATATAACTCATTTAGGCAAACAGGACCACATAATGGCATACATGATATAACAAACATATACCAGCTTTACCCGTTGAGCGGACCACCTAATTTTATTGTTAGGAATGAATAGTGTCTACGATGCACCAAAATAAAGGAGACATAGATAAAGCAGACTAATGCAACCAGTCATCTTCTAGAGCTCTGGAAAGGCTGTCATGAAAAGCTCAAGATCTTATCATTGGATCTCAGTATCTTCGTCATTCATATATAAACATATATAAACATAAGCGTTAGACTTACTTTCAAAAATTCCTTACTATACATAAGATCTTGCAGATATCTTCCCATATGGTTCGCTCACACTGAACACTCACACATGCATCATGGACTCATGCTTAAGTGATACACACCAGCAACACATGATACCAATGTAGAAACTAATATTTCTTGGAATGACTGATAGCGCAGTGCTAGATCCATCGCTGGAAATGCCAAGTCCTTTTCAGTGTCTACTCTACCAAGAAACTGTGTGTACATGTATGCCTGTACAGTTGTCTCTAGGAAAGATACCTCCCAGGTAACTTGAACTATATGTAATCATCGTGTACCTATGCAAAGCGCACTCAAAAGTATGCTTGTCATCTTGCGTGTTCGGTAAGCTGTCAGTTAGGGGGTAACTGATTCAGAAACTCATACTGGCTTGAGCTTTCAAAGCTTGGTAGCTAAAGGCAGATACCTCTCATAATAGCATGCATATGTTCATAATATTACTCGCCTTGCATTAGATGCACTAAGAAGTCAATAGCATGCATTGTATTTGGTTACTGCAAAATAAAATATCTAAAATATAGCATGAATACATAAATTATGGTTATTGTAAAACAAAGCCATCAATTAGAACCAAAGACTCGAAGGAAGTAGATCAACATTTATATCTCACTCTATTGAATAACTATACACATATATAGGAAAATTATCCTATGAGAATATGTACATGGGTTTGTCTATGCTCCTAAAAGAAGATTCCCTCTCCTCTCACTTTCTAGCATTGATCCAATAGCTAGGAGGCAAATAGAGGAACATGATGCTACCCCACAAAAAGTTGAGAATCAATATCAACCCATTTTTTGTATATTTTGTAAATTTGAATGACAGTGTCCACTTTTTTGTACTTTTTGTACAATTGGATGACAATATCCACTTTTATACTTCTTTTAAACAATTGGACTGCACACAGTTTTTATACTTTTTTGTACAATTGAACCACATGTATGCACACGGACCCACACACACCCCACATAACCCTTATTGTACTTATAAGCATTAATCCCTTAGCATTATTCAATCTGTATATACGAAACTTTAGACTTTAAGCATGACACAAAAATAGAAAAGCAATAATATTTAAGGTGTATAGTCATGTGCTAGACATTCAAAGTGTGAAACTTGCATGGTATAGTGGTAAGTCATTAAGACCATAAAGCACAATAGTCATTTCCGGAACCGAAACAGTACAACTCCACATGATAGTTTAAGGTGTAGACATGAGCTAGATATTCAAAAGTGTGAAACTTACATGGTATAGTGGCAAGTCGTTAAGACCATAAAGCACAATAGTCATTTCTGGAGCCGAAACAGTACACGTCCACATGATAGTTTTGGGTTTACTTATTTGGATTCTTTCTTTGCGAGAACTATCGTCGCGTAATACCATAGTTTTCTTCTTCAAGAAGTGAAGGCGAAGCCAAGGCTTCAGTCTGCTAATAATTAAGTTGCACTGGGTTCCACCAAGCTTGACATCAATCTCAGCTCTAACTGGTTGAAGCGGCTGAAAGTAAAGGAATCATAAGTATTTCTAAACATAAACACCAATAAATTGAACTCTGATAAAGCTTCAGGACGTAGACATCTAGAAGGATAACTTGAAAAATAAAAAAGAAGATATGGGGAAATGAATAAAATGTATTGCCTATTCATACAATACAATCTAGTTAAACAATACAAACACTGGAGAAAGCAAAAACACAAAGTAAACCAAGAATCTCAGAGTCACGCATAAACAAATCATAGAAAGACAAATCCAATAATGCTAATGAAAATAAAGCAGAGTTATGAATATATATATATATATATATATATATATATATATAATTATATATATATATATATATAGAGTAGTCTTCGTATGAGAAACTTTCTCACACGAAGACCGTGAGAAAACTATATAGGAGCTTCAATGTGGGTGATCCGAACCGTTCATCTTAATCTATATACTTTATTTAGACTATCAATTAAAAATCACGCGAGTCCGAGCCTTTTTACTCATACAACAAGTAGTTACAAAGCATACGTTATATTCACCGTTGAATAAAGATGCCACTTCATGAATAGGTAAAAAAAGTTAGAATCGCGTGATTTTTTATTGGTAGTCTAATTAGAGTATGTAGATTAAGAAGAACGGTTCGGATCATCCATAAAATCTCTCTTATATGGTTTTCTCACGAAGTTTATTATGAGAAAGTTTCTCATTTGAAAATTTTCCTATATTATATATATATATATATATATATATATAGGGAAAAGTGTCCCAAGTAGGTCTCCTTAGATTGTAATATAAGGAAACGGCCTAAAACTCTAACATCTCGATTTTTTTTCACGATCCGACCGTACATTATCATATTCATGTTATAAGATGTACGCATATAAAAATCACGTGATTTGAAGTTTATATACTCTATTTTCTTTGGGTTCAAACATTAACGGTTTTTAAACAGTAGAACAAAATAGAACGATTAGATCAATATGAATAAATGAACTTCAAATTACGTGATTTTTTTATATGCATACATCTTATAGCATGAATATGATAATGTGCAGTCGAAACGTAAAAATAAAATCGGAATGTTGGAGTTTTAAGCCGTCTCCTTAGATTGTAATCTAAGGAGACCTACTAGGAGCACTTGACCCATATATATATATATATATATATATATATATTATATATATATATATATATATATATAGGGATAGACTTGGGTACATGCGAAGGAATATATATAGGGATAGACTTGGGTACATGCGGAAGGATTCGAGCCCGAATCCTTCCCTCTCAAGCTCAATCCCTCTCAAGCAGAGTTATTCTGTATTTTGTTATTTTTGGGCAGATCATTTCTCATTGCCTTTAAAGAGGAAGGTAAATGCATCGATTTTTACACATGCGCGTAAAAGACCAATCAGAGTGGATCAGTCTTACCTGCTCTCCCTGCTCTTGTGTCAAGCCAAGAATTAGAACAGCTGATGGTGATGGTGTGTTCCGATGAAGTGCAGCAACTTGAAGGCTTTCTCCTTTGTCTTGGAAGAATTAGTAACGAATACTTGTATGTTTGGATATGTTGGTTTTAGTTAGTGCATTGTGTGGCTCTCATCATTCTGGTAGTTCGGTTTGAGATGAGAGTTTTTTAAGATTGCATGGATACAGGCTGTTGATGTATTCATGAGCTACTGATGTACCTAATTTTGGATACTGTGGTCTTCTATAGTCATATATAATATATAGTGTATGGCGGGAGCTTTAGCTCCATCCTAATTTCTCGGCGCGGGGCGGGGCGGGGCGGGTGGGCAATAACATTCAATGACAACATATATGCTAAATTTTAACCTTTCGTACCTTTTTATGATTTTGCATAAGGAGTAGAATTTGGCACTTCAACTTTCTATAGAGCAACTTAATGTACTACTGATGCAGGAAGAGAAGCAAGACAAACAGTTGACCAAAAAAGACTTAACATGTCGATAGTCCTTCTTTGGACTGTCAACAGTCCCGAGAATTAAGAATTTACAGTCATGTCGGCATGGTCTTTCACCCGTCGACAACCCTATTACATAACAGAGTATCTGAGTTTACTTAGGATTCTGTTTTGGGTTCTAAATTTGGATTCCTATAGATTTTACACTTTCTTTATTTTGAACTTTTTTTCTTTACTTTGAATTTAGCTTTCATAGATAGAATAGGACTTTTGTAAGCTTATATAAAGGCCCTTGTATTTTTATTTTGTATGCATTTTTTATCAAATTTTCAATTAATAAACTTTTGAGTTCTCCCTCATATTTGCTCTTGGATTTAAGTTGTTCCCTTGGCTCACGGATTCGGATTGTTTTGCTTGTAGGTTCGAGCAGTTAGCCCTATCTGAAGATTTCTTCAGGGTTCGTCAGTCCTATAACGAGATCTAGCCCGAATCGTTCGTCTTCTTCACTTCCCCGTCTGAGTCAAGTGGTATCAGAGTTACGGCTACTTTCCGACGATGGCAGGAGACAACGATGGATTGCAAGACCTTTCTACAAGGATGTGTGCTGCTAGAAGGAGGTCCCTCAAAATTGATGATCGAAGTCTAACCGATGGTACGTACTGAAGCGGACATGATCGTCAATCATATCAACCACCACCACATCGACCACCACCATATCGACCACCACCAAGATATCATCGACAACATCCTCAATTTACTAAATTTTTCTACCATGAGAAATCACTCATCTATCAGTACAATGATTATGAAAAAAATAGGATGGCCTATAGAAGGCGTAGGGGATTCGCTAATCCTAACCCTCATAGGAGAGGCGGGTTTCCAAACACTAATAGGAACATGCTTTCTAATTCTGTTAGTAGCCAAGGAAGAGGATATTCAAATCTTAATGAGTTTTCTTATTCTATTCTTTTTTTTTATGGGAGTCATGATGTTAAGTCAACCTTACTTTAGATCGATAAAATTGATGAGTTGTTTGATATGGAATATATTCTCATGAAAAATCATGTCGAGTTTATGACTCATAAACTTAAAGGAAGACCGCGGTATGGTGGGATCGATTTCAAAACATGTGTATGTACCAAGGTAGCCACCTATAAGAACGTGGAGCCGATGAAAAGACTCTTATAAGCCCTTAGCTTCGCCTTGGAGGAAGAAGAGAAGAGAATTGACTCCGACCGTTCATGAGATTTTATCGGTCAAACGAGACTACAAAGCCACATCAGCAACCCAGTTGAAGAGCAGTCAACCAAGAGAGAGTCATCAAACCTTCAAGCGATTATCAGCCAAGCACAATCTCTCGATAAAATCATGAAGACTATGCTACCAATTCCTAGTTCAAAGGAAGAGAAATCACAACTCGTGCCCGTATGCAATCAAGGCGAATTCATTGTGGAACCAAAGGAAATAAAGCAAGGTGTTGCTTTAGAAGAGGTTTCTACAATCGCTGAAATTCCCAAGGAGGTCGACAAATCACATGAGCGCAAAGGAGTTGGGATCAACAAGCTTGAAGTATTACCATCCATAGAAGATAATCATCATCATGGTACGATTATTTTTCATGATTTCAAAGATCATTTCCTGCAAAAGGAGAATGCTCAAGATAACAGTTTTAAATTCTTCGAGCTTATTTCACATACTATCAGCACGTGGGTGCAATGTGTTCCTCAAGACATCTCAAATTCTATCTCCAATCGTACTTTGAAAGATCTTCTTAGAAGTAAGCTAATGAACTATGAAAGCATGTTGTATGTGTATGATTAGATGATGGAAGAGCACCAACCGATTGGCAATGATTATCAACCGATCTTAGATGATGAATACATTGAAGATTTGATGACGTAACACTACATAGAGTTTAATAAAGAAAGTCGAGACGAATCAAGATTTTGGGATCACACTTTTCCTCAAGCAGAATTTGATAAATCCAATAAGAAATATAATGCAATTGCTGACCAGAAGAGGCGAGAAAAACTCTTTGAGGAGAATATGATGATGGTATGTTTCAGAAAAGGAAGAATCCCAACTTAAGAGTCCCTACCAAGCAGCTATAGCCTGATAGGAACTCGAGAACGAGTTTTTTTTGAAGCGGGAGGGACTGATGCAGGAAGAAAAGTAAGACAAACAGCAGACCAAAAAAGGCTTGACCTGTCAAGATCCCCTCTTTAGACTGTCAACAGGTTTTTCCTAAGAATTGAGAATTTACAGTCCTGTCGACAGGACCTTTCACCTGTCGACAGCCCTATTACGTAACAAAGTATCTGAGTTTGCTTAGAATTTTGTTTTGGGTTCCAAATTTGGGTTCCTATAATTTTTACACTTTCTTTATTTTGAATTTTCATTTTCTTTATTTTGAATTTAATTTTTATAGATAGAATAAGACTTTTGTAAGCCTATATAAAGGCCCTTGTATTCTTATTTTGTATGCATCTTTTATCGAACTTTCAATTAATAAACTTTTGAGTTTTCCCTCATATTTGCTCGTGGATTCGGGTTGTTCCCTTGGCTCGTGGATTCGGGTCGTTTTGCTCGTGTATTCGAGTAGTCATTCCTACCTGGAGATTTCTTCAGGGTTCGTCAGCGCTAGAACGAGATCTAGCCCGAGTCGTTCGCTTCTTCGCTTCCCCCTCTGCATCAATTACACTTCTTATATTAAAAGATATCTAAACTAATCATAACTTTATAAAAACCAATAGTTTGACACATATTTCCACTATAATCTTTGATATAAACATGAAGTTAAATAAATATCTCAAATATGTAATGTAACAAAAAAGTGGGCACATGATGTCAAAGAAATGTTCGACAAGTATCCTAAACTATATATATATACACATATACATATACATATACATATATACATATATATATATATATATATATATATATATATATATATATATATAGAGAGAGAGAGAGTATAATTAGCGACATGTTTAGAAAATGGCCTGGAAGTGTCCAAGAAGTGTGGGTATCCAACACAGGTGTCAGGGGTGTCCAACACATGTACAACTTCAAGGTAGAAGTATTCATGCTACATAACCCAGTGGTATCACATAAATCTGTTGGTCATCAGCAAGGGTCAAAGACCTTCCAGAAGCTTTCTGCAGTTTATGAGGGTACATTAGTAAGGGGAATCCACCATCATTTGCCTCTTATAACCTTTGCCATCACAGGGCTTGAATGATGGTAAGTTGCTTCTCGAGTATATTAGGATATACACAAGAAGATTTGAAACTCTAGGCAAATCTCTAAAGCGGCACCTGTTTTGGGATATGCAAGAATTACCTTCAGGGATACATGGAAAGTTATGCTTATGGTTATTGATCAGGCATAGTGTTTAATGAAAAACAAGGGAAATGAGGAAAAGATGCTTCTTGGACATAGGCAAGCAGACAAGAATTTCATGGCAGAATGGAGAGCAAATGAGTAATTGGAGAGAATACATATTCACATATAATGGGAATTAGCATATTCATCAGCTGATAATCCTTGAAGCAAATAGGATTAAAGTTCAAACCATAAAGGTCTCCCAAGAGCATAGACTTTCAGGAACAGAAGGCTAATGTTCATACTGCTTACTTTAAAGGTTTCAAGATCAAAATGTCAGGTTATCCTAAAGATTCCATGGCCTTTGTTGTGGCCTTTGTTGTTTGGCGGGCAAAACATTATTCAACATCTCATTGCTGCTAGTATAATCAATGCTGGATATATCACTAAACTGAGTATAAGATTGTGTCTGGGTATCAATAAAGATTTCCCTATGTAAAATCTATCTCAGAGAAGGGAACACTTCTTTTGATTGTGCTATACTTTGCATCTTTGGACAGTATAACAACTGAAAAGGAAAATAGTTTTCTGGATAAAATTGGAGTCATTATCAGCGCTTTTTCCTGATAAAGTTGTATCTTTGTCTAGATCAACCCTGGTTGTGGGTGTTCAGCATGTATCAAAGAAGAGGAATATAAGAATTTGTTCTGTGCATAATTGTTACTTCCTTCCCACTTTAAATATTTTCTGAAGTCCATTTTCCAAGTTAATCTCAATATTATGATTACAAAAGAAAATCAAAATGCTTAATAAGAGCGAAATAGAAGAATTGGAAGTAAATTACTCGCAAAAGGACTTTATTTAGTCATGGTTGCACAAGCACTCGCACATGTGAGCATGTACATATGTGCAATACAAGGCATGAGAGAGTGTAAACATTCACCTAAACTTACATTACCCTTCACATAACAGCAATATCATACTTAAGATATTATGATATATGAAATAGAAATTGATAATTAAAAAGAATCTTAATTCCAAGAACCAAATAAGCCACAATTAAACAAGATCAAGAGCTCACTTGAATTGGAACATCAATTGAACCTATGACAGCAACTTTGAGAATCTCCAAGGTAGAATTAGATCCTTCTCTGAAGAGCTGAAAGAGGGAAGGAAAGGATATCATTAAATGCATCAAAGAAACAGTGTAATCTTGAAGATAATCTCAAGTAAATAAAATAACAATACACAAAAACAAAATACATGAATTTCGGTGAAGTCCATTTGAACATCAAAGTGTGATGCAGCTTCCCCAGAATCCTCATATGCTGTACATTTACTACATCTGAGATGGATGCCCATCACATTGTTCTCAACAGAAAGATCTTGACCCAGGTGCATAAACTTCACATCTAGCTTAGGCAAATTGAAGCTAACCTTCCAGAAAATAAATAACGTTTTTGTTAGCTGATATTGATAGTTGATACAGAATTCAACATCAAAATAGATAGTGATTCCATTAAGGGGATACAAGCACTATCATTCAAAACATATGTGATGAATGAGAAAATAGTTATCCCTTGTGTTCAAAAGTACCAAAAAACCATAAGAACAAGCAAGAATAATAAGTTAAAAATTAACAGTAATCTTCAGTCCTAATATGACTATGCTGTAATGATTGATATGTAAGTATGCACTGTAAAAGCAAAAGATAGCGTAGGAAATAAGAATAGCTGCTCACCAAAATATAAAAAACGTGGTGTGTCCCTTTAGCAACCAGAGTTAGGATATCCCCTTTAGCAAGCCAGGATTATTACTTAGCTTATGTGGTTGACTAGTAGTTTGTTTATTGTTTCTTTTTACCTATAGCAATGGAACGTCTGTCATGAAGTCGTGTCATGCTAGACGTGTGTCAGCCATTCAAATATGTATTTCATAGAATTGTCGTGTGTCCGTTTCAGCATAACCGTGTCCGTGAAACATAGGTTTTTATATAGTTTATCTTGACTTTTCTTAAAGTTTTGCATTTTCATCATATATATACTTGTAATTAATTTTTTGTTCTTTTTTCATTTGTTGTGACATTGATATTCAAATATTTTACGGAATTTTTGAATTGTATGTATAATATTTTATCATAATTTGCATCTTAGTAGATGTTTTGAGTGAGATTTTTTGCTTAGCAGCTTAACTGATTTAATGTTATTTTTAAAATACTGTAAGTTATAACCTCAGCTTTGAATTTATCTCCGTAATGTTAATTTATCATCTGTGCAATTTTAATGATTTCAATTGTTGGTCAATATTTCATAATGGTTCTTATTTATTATCTAATATTTGATATTTCATTGAATAAGCATATATAATTGTACTCATTTTTTTCCTTAAAATATTGAATTATAATCACTTTTCAACCAACTAAATTATTGTCGTAATTGTTCAATGGGGTTTGATCTGAATTTATTTGGATTCAACCAAGACTAGACTCGTTTAAACCAGATTTTAACCCACTATGAGGCATAGTTTGCTTGCATATAAGTTTACACAATAGAAAGATGTGGGTTTCTTCTTTCTTCCAACAAACGACCCATTATTTTAGCAAATTGAACCCTGTTTCCACAGAAAGATTGGCATTTTTTTACTAACAAAACCATCCCATTTCCTTTGTTAATTAAAACCATCTCAATAGAAGGATTTGGGTTTAATTTAGCTTCAATCTAACAGTTTAACCTGACCTGATTCCTTCACTATCCAAACCCAACCCATGAAAACCCCAAGAACTTATTCCCCAAAGCAATCCGGGAGCATGTAATTCCCAGATTTCTTGTTCTTATGCATAAGATAGAGTACAGTGGCAGATCTGACCAAAGGTGAGAGCCTCTAATCAGTTTGATCACAGTAGGTTTCTTCTCTCTCTATAGATCCCATGTTTTACCTTCATGGTTCGGTTTTCCTTTTTTTTCCACTGTTATCGAGAGGATTTTTTCTCTCCTTTGTGTGTTTCAATCTGACACAAAAAAGAGTACTCTTGTAATCTTATGTTATCTATTATCTATATAAAAGAGAGGCTAATCCCCATCTACGGTAAGCAGTCTATTTCTAAAACCCTAACATAATAGCAGCGCAATGCTTTAAGGTATCATGAGATCTCCCTTCCATCACCACCTATGCCTCCATCATCATCTATCAACTTCCTAACCCTAGCCACCGCCAACCTCTCCTCATCAACTGCCACCGCCAACCTCTCCTCAAATCATGTTGTCAAATTGATTCTTCTTCTTTGCAAATTGTTTTCTTTTCTACATCTTCCTCTACCTTTTCCATCTCCAACCAAAAAAGGAATTGTTCATGATGAACACTAACAGTAGGTACTCATCATCTCCAAAACCCTAGTCGGTCACCTCATCCATCAAAAAAAAAAAAAAACCAAGTCGACCACTTCTCCATCACCAAACAATCTCGCCAACTCTTCTGCATCATCACAAAATCCCTAGTTGCCTTCAAGTTCCAAAACCCTACACGTCTTCATACTCCAAAACCTTAGTCGTCGTTAATTGTCGTCTCCTCTACTACCTTCCTTCGTCAATTGATGTTGTTGATCATTTGATGATGTTGCCACATACTGTTGGGGTTGCCGACTACTTTTGTTGATGTTGTTGCTTCATCTGATGGTGCTACCGTTGATTTCTGTTGTTGCTGATTTATCTTGGCATCAATATTGTTGTTGTCTTCAATTTCTCTTGCACTGTATCCCTGTTATTGCAGTTGTACTTATCTACTATTGTTTCATCTATTATAGTCTTCATCTGCTACGGTGGTTGTGATTATATCCATCTATCATTGATAATGTCCTATATAGGTTCTCTTACAGGTAGCTCATGAATATAAGATTATGTTAGCATCATAAAACATAGGTTCTCTTACAGGTAGATTAGCAGAGTTAGTTGATGCTATGATTAAACAGAATGTTAGTATTTTGTGTGTGCAGGAAACTAAGTGGGTAGGTGAAAAACTAGAATTATAGAGCCTTGGGTCATAAACTTTGGTATACTGGTAGAGATAGAAATCGTAATGGGTGAGTGTGATCATTGATAAATAATTACTTGAGGATGTAGTGGAGGTTAGGAGAAAAGGTGATAGAATTTTACTAGTTAAACTTATTTTAGGTAGGGAGATTTTTAATGTTATTAGTGTCTATGCATCACAAGTAGAACTTGATGAATCAAGTAAGCGTCAATTTTGGAAGGATTTAGATGAGATTGTGCAAGGCATCCCCGGTAGAGAAAAACTTTTCATAAGCGGTGACCTCAATGGGCATGTAGGAACTAGTCGTTATGGGTTTGATAGTGTGCATGGAGGATTTGGTTTTGGAGAAAGAAATGAACCAGGTAACTCGATTCTAAATTTTGCTTTGTCATATGATTTGATCTTAGCGAATACTTGATTTAGGAAGAGAGAGTCTCACTTGATCACTTTTAGAAGTGGATTAAGTGCGAGCCAAATAGATTTCTTTTTAACTAGAAAAGTATATAGAGGTTGTTATATGGATTGTAAGGTAGTACCGGGTGAGAGTGTAGTATCCCAACATAGACTCTTAATTTTAGATGTCCGGATTAGAAGGAGATTTAGAAAGATTAAACGTAAGTTAGACTCTAAGATTAAGTGGCGACGGCTAAAAGAAGGTAACCAAAGAGTTTTTGTACATCGAGTAGTACATGAAACAGATTGGAAAGCCCAAGATGATTCTAATACAACATGGAACAAAATTGCAGCTGCATTAAAAGAGTAGCTAAAAATGTACTTAGTGAGTCACGGGGTGGAGCTCCACCATATACGAACAAATCATGGTGGAATGAAAGGTAAAAGCTGCCATTAAGATTAAACGAGACTCTTATAGAGATTTGAAGAAAAATTGTGATGGAGTGAGTTCTGAGAGGTATAAGCTAGCCAAGAAGAAGGCTAAGCAAGCTGTTCAGAATGAAAGCGCTAAAGTGTACAAAGAAATGTATGAGAAGTTGGACACCAAAGAGGTTGAAGAGGATATATATAGAATTGCTCGAATAAGGGAGAGAAAAACTAGAGACTTATGTACTGTGAGGTGTGTCAAAGATGAGGATCAGAAGGTTTTAGTTCGAGATAAAGAAATCAAAGAAAGATGGAGAGAGTATTTTGACAAATTGTTTAATGATAGTTCTACTCAAGACTTGGATGACCTTATCATTCAGTGTCATGATATGAACCATAATTATATGCAGTGTTCTAAATGGCGGCCACAGCGGCCACAGCGGCCGGAAAAACTTATCGAAGATGGGGATATATCGGGGATATTTTCAAAAATCGGATGTCAAAATCGGACTGTAATATATATATATCTTCTTGTCTTAAATCGCATCTCAATAAGACAATATATGCATAAATTATATAAATCTACATAAAACATCATACTTATATGTTTAAGATATACTTAACTCGATAACTTGTATTAAGCCTATGAATCCATAATCACTATCCAAGTGTAGAATCTTCAAAAATGTCACATTGTCACATCTCTCGAATTACACAAACACCTAACTTAGAAATTAGGTGCAAAACGCTATATCGGGTCCAAAATCGCCGAAATTGCGGCCGATATATCGGGTTCATGCCTATTTATCGGCGATTTTAGACGAAAAACGCTATATCGGTTTGGATGTGCCAAATCATTGCGGCTAGGTGCCGTGAACACAATATCGGGGATATTTAGAACATTGATTATATGCGCAGAATAAGCGAATCTGAAGTTAAAGAGACCTTGAAGAGAATGAAGTCAAGGAAAGCTGTTGGCCCGGATAGAATTTCTATTGAGGTATGGAGATGCTTAGGAAAGGTGGGCGTGAGATGACTGACAAACCTCTTTAACAAGATCTGGTTAACTAAAAAGATGCCAAATGAGTGGAGGAAGAGTACCTTAGTACCTCTATGTAAGAACAAGGGTGATATCTAGAGTTGTTCAAACTATCGTGAAATAAAACTCATGTGTCACACCATGAAGCTTTGAGAAAGGGTAATTGAACACATGTTAAGGCAGAATCTTACAATATCAGATAACCAGTTTGGGTTCATGCCGGGGCGATCGACGACAGAGGCTATTCATTTGCTTCGTCAACTTATAGAGCGATTTTGAAAGAGGAAGAGAAATTTACATATAGTCTTTAGTGATTTAGAAAAAACTTATGATAAGGTATCAAGAGAGGTATTATGGTGGATATTGATGAAAAAGGGAGTCCCCATTAAATATATTGACATAATTAAGGATATGTACGATGGAGTAGTGGCAAATGTCAGAACTTGTGGAGGCATAACAAGTGATTTTACTATCACAATTAGATTACATCAAGGATCTGCATTGAGTCCATTCTTATTTGTCATAGTGATGGATGAGCTTACTAGAGCTATTCAGGATGAGATATCGTAGTGTATGCTATTTGTTGATGATATTGTCCTAGTCAATGAAACGAGAGCTAGGGTAAATGCAAAATTGGAGTTATGAAGGCAAACTCTAGAATCTCGAGGTTTTAAACTAAGTAGGACCAAAACAGAGTATATGAAGTGTAAATTCAGTAAATAGGGAATTCAAGATTATAGTATTGTGAGACTAGATGGACAAAAAATACTGATGAGCAGTCATTTTAAGTACTTGGGTTCTATTATCCAAAAGGATAGGGAGATCGATAGCGATGTCAACCATAGGATCCAAGCCGGCTGGTTGAAATGGAGGAGCGCAATAGGAGTTTTATGTGATCGTAATATTCCGTTATGGCTAAAGGGAAAGTTTTATCGGACTGCTATTAGGCCAGCTTTATTATATGACACAGAATGTTGGGTTATAAAGAGACATCATGCCCAGAAGATGAGTGTAGCAGAGATGGTATGCTTCGTTGGATGTGTGATAACACGCGGAGAGATAAGGTAAGAAATGAGGATATTCGTACTAAGATAGGTGTAGCCTTTATAGAAGAGAAAATGAGAGAAAACCGTCTTGGTCATATGCGACGTAGACCTACAGATGCGCCAGTCCAGCGAGTATAGCATATCAATTTAGGGCAAGTTAAAAGAGCGCAGGGAAGACCGAAGAAAACATGGATGGAGGTAATAAGACAAGATATAGAGGCTAAAGGTCTTAGTGAAGGCATATTACTCGATAGGAATGAGTGGAGAAAGCTGATCCATGTGCCCGATCCGGCGTAATTCTCTTTTGGTTCATGTAGCCTACCCCAAATACTTGGGACAAATGGCTTAGTTGTTGTTGTTGTTGTTGTTTATCATTGATAATATCCTCTTCATTACTGTTGGTATCTATTACTATTTAGTATTAAGTTTGAGAATCCCTCAAATCCTTCACTTTTACTAAGTTTGAGGATCTCCTCCATTTTTACTAAGTTAAATATCCTCCTCTAGTGAGTTTGGGTATCTCTAAAATCCTAACCCTATTCAAAGAGATGAAATGAATTTTCGTGTGGTATTCATCGAAGTGTTTAGTTCGACTTGGATTCAATTTGCTTAGGTTTGCATCTTAGGCATCAACATAATGATTCAGCAGTTTGGCATTAGTGTTAGCAATTTAGTATTTGTTTTTAGTAGTTTCAATATTTATTTGTTTCTCTATCTTTGTTTAAGAGATTTTTTTCTAGTCTTTTTAACAAGCTCGTGATTGATATCTATGCTCCAGCTTTAAGGAGAGTATTAGTGTGTAACACAAGAAAGTATATTCTTGTACTCTTGTGTTTATCTATTATCTATATAAAGTAGAGGCCAACCTCCATCTACAGTAAGGTGTCTATTCTTAAAACTCTAACACATATAAAGCCTTATTAATGCCTTATCTCTAACCCTAATTGAAGTGTCTATAATGTGATTTTTCCTTCACATGATCTTTTTTTTCTTTTGGTGGCTTCAGGTACCAACATGTATAGGTGAACCAGAAATGCACCAAAACAAAAAGAAAAATATCGGCAGTAAACTACTAGAATCACCCAGCCCCAAGTATCAACCCTGCTTTTCAGATTAGCTAAGCATGTTTCCAATCTAATATGGGTGATTTGTATTGGTATCGCGTGAGTTTATATACCTCGTTTATAGTATCTAAACTAAGAAAATGCAGTTTTAGCAACCAACCATCCATGAAGATGATAAAGTTAGCAACTACATGATGATGGGTAAAAGGTTTTCACGAAGAACAACTTCTCATTCATACATGGTATTACACACATTAATCATGCCATGTCCTATTTTGTATCTAGTGAAGCCCTCTTATATGAGCATGTTAAACTTCCTTTATAGATGGTGACCCACCTATTGGTCTTTACAGTTAGAGGTGATCAAGTGAAACTGCCTTTTAAAAAACAGCAGTCCACCTAGTGATCCTTAGCATCTAGGTAATGCCAATAGCTGTGGATTTTCCTTGTGTAAGAAGCATGTTAGCCTCCCCTTTAAGATGGCGATCCAACTATTGGTTTCACCATCCCTCTTGATCTGCATGCCTCAATTTCACGCCTGGCAAAAATGGAGAACCTAAATTTCTTAGCTTTGCATCAGGTGAACCTGAAATGGGTGCCTTTTGAAAGGCATTCATTTTTGACAACTAAGTTAGGTAAGGCAATTTCAAGACTCATTTTTCGTCAAAGTACGAGATAAGATGTATGGATCAAGATGGATGCACTAACCCATCCAAAAGGTAATCCCAGACTAAGAATCTAGACTGTGCAGATAAGGAGCCCTTAAGAATCTAGACTGTTAAAACATCAAATGTACCTACAAACAAAATGCCTATAAAAAGAACTAGAAAAATAAGCAAAGGCATTTTCAGTTTCTTTAGCATTTTGGATACAGATATTACTCTTCTTTACAAAAAACGGAAATAATGAAGTTCTGCAATTATTATGTGGCATCCATACTCAACAACGATCTTTCAGCTCTAACCATTTCCCAAGAAATCGGTGTAGTCAAACTTTTTTCAGAAAAGAAAAAGAAAACAGACAAACTAAGAAATTAATCACGTAACGCAACTGAATGTTTCAATGAGCACCCTACAAAATGCAAAAATAATGGAATTTGAGATGAATGATACACTAAGTTCCAAAACAATATAAACAAAGTTCCAAACAGTGGTACAAGTGAGTTGGTAGAAATTATCATAGGTGCACAGACTCTTGTGAGATTTGAATCCTACTATGTTGAGGCCATGCAAGAATCATAAAACCATTTCGAGCATATAGCAACCGAAAAATTGAATAAAACCATACAGACTGGAAGTAAAACAGACCAAACTGTTACAACAGAAGCCCACAAGGGAGCATACAAACCTTTTCAGGAATTACAGGCTTCCTCAGTAGAGATGATATTTTATTGTTCTCTGACTTTTTGACTGCTGTAGTGTCCAAAGTAGAGCCTTCCCAGATATCAGCACCAACAGATGCCTCTGGTTTCTTCTTTGGTTTAAGAAACATATTCTCATTCAAGTTTACTGTGATGTCCCCGCTAGTCAGATCCAGATTCTTTATTTTGATCCCTTGTTCCCTGCCCCAGATGTACACAAATTTTCATTAATTGACATGTGAAACTAATAACATAAAGCTTTTTGGTTTATTGCTGACAATCAAATCATTCGACTTTAGAGCAGCTGACTCTACCATACAGCCATCACTTCAGAAAACTAACTGAAACATTTGAGTTTGTTGATGACATTTTCTCAGGTTATTGTACAACAAATGTTGCAGCCGCCTGGAGTAAGCATATAAGGAGCCTAGTTACTTCACAAAATGCAATGATATTACATGGACAAAAGAAAAAGGACAATTCTATTATAGCGCAAACCTCTTGGTATGTCACAACCCATATACCATTCCTTTAAAAGAAATAAATAAACTTACTACTTATTATGTTTCTATCATCCTAATCAAAAAATTGATGACTTTCTAAATATGACTCGTTAAACATTTCTTTGCCTCACATAACACCACACCAGTATAACTAGTCATATACCGCTTTTCGTGTAAGTCACTAAAAATATAACTTGCATGAGTCTTCAAACTTGCATTATTGAAACTTAAAACATCATGTATATAACGAGTGTGTGCACAAGCATCATTAAAAAAAAAAATTCTTTCGTATAAAACTTCTAAAGTTTTATGATTTCAAGAACCATCTTTACTGACTACTAAACTTACATGTTCCATGTAACGTATATACAAACCTCAAGCATTTTTCAGATCTTTCAAAGTTCATATAAATAACTGTATAAGTATCTCCTTTTCCTAATCAAATTCAAAAGCTTATGAGAACTTGCCAGCTAAATCAAAATTTACCAGGGATATTTCTTGAAAAGAGGAAAATAAAAGGGGCAATAAAAAATTAAGATAGAAACACATAGATGCTACTTAACTGTTTTTACAAAATCAAAATTAGTTAAAATTCAAATAAACTCACAGACCTCTATGTTTTTGAATTTCAGCTTTGTGCCCTTATATCTGAGAATCCAGGTCAAAGCCCAAAGAGGGGCCTGAACCTTCCATCAAAATGACCAGTCTAATATGAAGTTACTAAAAGTTTATTTATAAATAAAATCAGAAACTGGTAGATTTACAAGGAGGATTCTTGTCTCCAATGGTTAGCAAGAGTGATATTCCACTTGCATCACAGATACAAAATGATATTCCACTAGCATCACGCATGTGGAATTCTAGATTTTGATAATAACAGGATTTACAAAAAGCAGGATTCTTATCTCCACTAGTTAGCATAAGAGATATTCCACTTGCATCACAGATGCAGAATGATACTCCACTAGCATCATGCATGTGAAATTCTACATTTAGATAAGAATAGAATCTGGATAGTAGTAGCAATAGTAGATGTATAAATAAAAAGAGCAACTGATTGGTTTACAAAATTGCTAGCTGCATTAAAAAAGTAGCTAAAGATGTACTTGGTGAGTCACGGGGTGGTGCTCCACCATATAAGGACACATCATGGTGGAATGAAGAGGTAAAAGTTGCCATTAAGATCAAATGAGACTCTTATAGAGATTTGAAGAAAAATTGTGATGGAGTGAGTTTTGAGATGTATAAGCTAGCCAAGAAGGAGGCTAAGAAAGCTGTTCAGAATGCAGGAGTTAAAGTGTACAAAGAAGTGTATGAGAAGTTAGACACCAAAGAGGTTGAAAAGGATATATATAGAATTGCTCGAATAAGGGAGAGAAAGACTAGAGACTTATGTACTATGAGGTGTGTCAAAGATGAGGATCAGAAGGTTTTAGTTTGAGATGAAGAAATCAAAGAAAGATTGAGAGAGTATTTTAACAAATTATTCAATGGTAGTTCTACTCAAAATTTGAATGACCTTACCATTCAGTGTCAAGATATGAATCATAATTATATGCGTAGAATTAGCGAATCTGAAGTTAAAGAGGCCCTGAAGAGGATGAAGTCAAAGAAAGTTGTTGGCCCGGATGGAATTCCTATTGAGGTATGGAGATGCATAGGAGAGGTGGGCGTGAGATGGCTGACAAACCTCTTTAACAAGATATGGCTAACTAAAAAGATGTCAAATGGGTGGAGAAAGAGTACCCTAGTACCTCTCTATAAGAACAAGGGTGATTTCTAAAGTTATTCAAACTATCGTGGAATAAAACTCATGTGTCACACCATGAAGTTTTAGGAAAGGGTAATTGAACACAGGTTAAGACAGAATGTTAAAATATCAGAGAACCAGTTTGGGTTCATGCCAGGGCGATCGACGACAGAGGCTATTCATTTGCTTAGAGCGATTTTGAGAGAGAAAGAGAAATTTGCAAATCTTATGATAAGGTGCCAAGAGAGGTATTATGGTGGACATTGATGAAAAAGGGAGTCTCCATCAAATATATTGACATAATCAGGGACATGTACGAGTAGTGGCAAATGTCAGAACTTGTGGAGGCATAACAAGTAATTTTCTATCACAATTGGATTGCATCAAGGATCTGCATTGAGTCCATTCTTATTTGCCATAGTGATGGATGCGCTTACTATAGCTATTCAGGATGAGATATCGTAGTGTATGCTATTTGTTGATGATATTGTCCTAGTCGATGAAACGAGAGCTGGGGTAAATGCAAAATTGGAGTTATGGGGGTAAACTCTAGAATCTCGAGGCTTTAAACTAAGTAGGACCAAAACAGAGTATATGAAGTGTAAATTCAGTAAACAGGGAATCCAATAGTATAGTATTATGACACTAGATGGTCAACAAATACTGATGGGCAGTCATTTTAAATATTTGGGTTCTATTATCCAAAAGAATGGGAAGATCAATAGTGATGTCAACCATAGGATCCAAGTCGGCTGGTTGGAATGGAGAAGCGCAACAAGAGTTTTATATAATCGTAATATTTTGTTATGACTGAAGGGAAAGTTTTATCGGACTGCTATTAAGGCAGCTTTGTTATATGGCACAGAATGTTGGGCTATAAAGAGATATCATGCCCAGAAGATGAGTGTAGCAAAGATGTGCATGTTTCGTTGGATGTGTGGTAAACAGGAGGAGATATAAGGTGAGAAATGAGGATATTCGTACTAAGATAGGCGTAGCCTCTATAGAAGAGAAGATGAGAGAAAACCGCCTACGATGGTTTGGTCATGCGCCAGTCTGACGAGTAGAACGTATCAAATTAGGGCAAGTTAAAAGCGCATGGGAGACCGAAGAAAACATGGATGGAATAATACGACAAGATATAGATGCTAAAGGTCTTAGTGAAGGCATATTGCTTGATAGGAATGAGTGGAGAAAGCTGATCCATGTGCCCGATCCGGCGTAATTCTCTTTTGGTTCATGTAGCCTACCCCAAATACTTGGGACAAATGGCTTAGTTGTTGTTGTTGGTTGGTTTACAAACTGGATTCTTTTCTCCATCTGTTAGAAGAAGTGATATTAATAGTAGTAGTAGTAGTATTAATATCACTATTGGTTAGAAACTGGTGGATTTACAAAATTGGTAGATGTACAAACTGGATTCTTGTCTCCATTAGTTAGTAATACTTAGTAGTAATAGATTTAAAAATAAAAACAGAAACTGCTCTATTTACAGACTGGGTTCTATCTCTATCAGTTAGCAAATGTGATAATCCACTCTCCATCAGTTAGCAAAAGTGATATTCAACTTGCATCACATGTGAAATTCTAGCAGCAGCAGCACCAGCAACAGTAGCAATTTTATAGCTAATGTTGACATAACTGTATTAATTTTATAGATAATGATGCCATAATTGAAGTAGTGATTATAGATAACATTTCCATAACTGAAGCGGAGTGAGCCTTCGATCATATATAGTTTACAGTAGATTTATAGGTTAAGTGCCAAAAAAGCACTGTAATTTTCAAAAACAACAGACTATCCTCCCAAGGTTTTACCTCAGCACATTACCCCTTAGCAATTTACCTCTATGGCACCTACTTTTACGAAACGCCCTGCAAAAACTCCCCTGAGGTTTCAAAATACCCGAATTTTACTCTCATCGTTTCTTCTCCATTTGCTTTCTCCTTTCAAAAATTTTCTAACTCCCCTCTAATTTCCTTTTTCTCTTTTAACCTCCCCCTCTCACTTTCCCTAAATCTCCTAAGTTTATCCACCTTTCTAACTAAATCACTTTCTCTCTTTAACTATATTTTATCCCTCTAACTTACATGCTCTCTACCTTTTTTCCTCTTTAAATTCCCCTCTATTTGTCCTTCTATCCAATTGTCTTTCTTTACCTAACCTTTCTTTTCTCCAAATTTCTCTCAAACCAAATTTGTCTTTCTAACCATTTTATATATATCTCTCTCTCTCCAAATATTGTTCTCTAACATTCTCTCTCTTGATATATTGTTCTCGCTTTCTTTGTTTCTCTTTAATTCTCTCTCTAACATTCGTCCTCTCTCTAAATTTCTGTATACATTTAGCTCATTGTCTCTCTTCTAAATGTGTCTAAAATGAGAGATAGTAAGAGAAAGGTAGAAAGTTTTATGTTCTTCAATGAAACAAAGTGGATATACCGCCTTTGATAAAATAGAGAGAAAGAATCCGAGAGAATAGATGAAAGTAAGAGAAAGTAGATTTAGAGAGAGTGAAAAAGAAAGCCAGATATGAAATATAAAGAGAGGAGGATATTTTGAGTGAGAAAGAAACTTAAAGGGGGGTTGAATTTAGTAAGAGAGAAAAGGGTGTGAGAGAAAGAAAGGTAGGGAAAGATAGGTAGAGATGGAGAGGTTTAGAGGGAGAGAAATACATAGAGAGAAGATTAAGAGTGAGGGTTACCAGAGAAAGGCAAAAAAACTTAAAAAGAAATTAAAGGAAAAAAGAGTTAGAGAGTAAAGAAAGGAAGAGAGAAAAAGAATTAGAGAAAGAAAGTTTGAGAAAATAAAATGAATGATAGAGAGGTTAAAGGAAATTTTAGATATACTGAACCTAAGGCGAAAATTTTGTAGGGGCATTCTCTCCAAACTTACGCGGAGGCGGGGTGTAAAGTCTTGAGTTGGGGGTTAACTCTACATTTATACTTGAAGTTTCACAGAAACAAAATCCAATCAAAAAGTACCCAAGGGTTGATATGGGAACAAAACTATTGTTTTAATTGTTGTCACTACTTCAGTGAAACACATTAATAATCTGTGTGCATATGAATATGGTATTAACGTCCTAACATCAATACTGGAGAAAAGGAGTACAAAAAAAAAAAGAACTCACCTATCATGGACAAACTCACAAGCAACTGATAGATCCTCAAAAATAAAAGGAGCAGAATCCTTTTCTGCAATATCAAAACTAGTTTGCCCAGTGAGAAAGTAGTCTCCATGGTCAAAACCGGAATGATCAGAACTAATGTGTGAATCGCATATTTGGACAAGCAAAGGATTAAGGTACAACTTGACATATAGAGCAGGATTAGGCCCACCACTTTTAGATATGTCCAAACGCACATCTTTGATTTCAGTACCAGCTTTTGGCGCCTACATCATTTAAAGAAAAAGTGAAAAACTAATAACCACCTCATATACATGCAGAGAAATCTGGATGCAATAGCTAATTAAGTCCAAAAATATTTACAAAGATCTTCTGAAAGAGATAACAGGTTTTCTTAGCTTAAAGACATCACATGGCAAAGATGACATAAGAAAAGAAATTAACTCCCTGCTCGAACCAAAAGATGAAAGAATACAAATTTTTGAGTGACTAGAGCAGAAACAATTGCTTCCACCAATAAAACAAACTCTTGGCAAAAAGCAGGATCCCCTTGTCTCCAGGTATAGGTGTCTGGATCAAATTCTGCAAGTTATCAAGTCAGGGACCACAGGTGCAAATAAGGTGGGTTTGGTCAGATTGAAAGTTTGCCCAAGCCAACCTGACTTCTCTAAAGTGCAAGCCAAGCTTAATCCTAGACAATTCTCGTGTTGGGTTGGGTTCACAGCAGGCTGGATTTTGGTCAGGTTAACCTGGATAGATTATTGTCAAAATCCTTAATAGAAATACCCATTGAAAAACAATCCACTAATAATTTAAACTGTGTTGCAGCAGAACACCGCGAGAAGACATCCTACAGCCAGTCCATTTTAACAAAAAAAAAAAGCAAGATTTATAACTTTGTTCTTATGACATACCCAGCCAATCTAGAACTTCGTTTCTAGCACAGTAAGAACATCATACCCTAAACAAGGGGAGTGTATCATACCCAAGTGAAAAGTAAATAGTCCCCAATGAACTCAAGAATTAATCATAGTTTGCATTCTTGAAAACCATGGTAAAAACTCTGTAGCTAAGCATGCATGGGTGAAGGTAGTACTATGACAGGCAACCCCCCAAGCATTACACTGCTTCTGACAACAGAGTATCAAAAAATAATAATTTACATTGGCGCCTTGAGGTGAGAATATAAAGTCATCTTAACGCAGGTACTAAAGAGCTTGAATTAAATTAAAAATGGAATTAACAAGAAGGTTCCAATGAGGTAGTTATATAACTGAATATGAGACATCACCATGATGAGTTCCGGTTAGAACCATACAAGACCGACTAGATTGTCGAATGAGTGAACGATAAAATGATCCATGATTAGGATCTGGAAAAAGGAGTAAATACGGGTAGCAATAACAGGCCCTACATCCTGGTTAGGATCACTTTGTTGTAGCAATACAGTTTCACTTTCCAGTGTTTGCTTGATTGCAATTTCCAGTGCAGCGTAATTCCTATCGCTGTCTGTTTCATTGCAACCCAATGTTGCAAGAGTAAATCAACTTTTGTTGTATATTGGAAGGCTTCCTGCAAGACCTTGCCAAGTTGCCAGAAAAGTGACTTGCAGAAAAAACAAATGTCTTTCTTTTCTTTTTTCTCTTTTGTTTGTTGGTTCGCAGCTAATCAGATCGTTTTGCAACTTGGGTTGCACTTCCAAAGACTACTTGCATCAAACCAAATAAAAGTGAACTTGCAACAAACAAGTTCAGCCCCTGAGTACTAAGATGGTTGGAAATGTTGAAGAGGAAATAGAAATAACAAACAGAAATAGAAGGCCCGGGGCCTTAAATAGGCCTACGATCATCAGGCTTATTATCTATACACATGTGGGCAATGAAGATGTTAAGATTCCCCAAAAAGCCAAATCCAAAGCCAACCTCTATTTATTGCAAGCTTGAGTGTGTACAAAACAATTTAGCACTCTGGAAAATTTTCAAACCAGCGTTCAAAGTGTCTTCAATAACCTGGCATGTGAAAGTGCCAGAGAACATAGAAGATTGCTAGGAAGCACATGGCGGATATAGATGGTGAAATGTACAAAAGGACAAATCTCTAAATTTTGTTATTCTATGTGTATGATTTATGCATGTGTTCTGGTGCCGCATAATGCATAATTAGATTATACAATGCATAATTGGATTATGCAGCAGTACACAGGACCAAATTTTTTTAATGCTGAAATATCCAAGAATAGAAAGTTCAGTATATGCATTGTATAATCTATTAATGCATTAGGTGGCACCAGAACACATGCAACTCATTCTCATAAAATAACAAATTTTGGAGATTCTAAATATTGTAAAAATTGTAAAAAATATAGAAAGTTCAGTATATATAACAGAAAGCTTCTAATATTGTAGAAATCTAAATCATTCATACTAATATCATTGAATGAGTTTAGATACAAGAAACAAAAAACAAGATAACTGACAAGGTGACAATTTACATCTTAGGCCCTATTTGGCCCCACGAACTGTGTTGTGTTGAATGTAAGTTGTATGGTGATATCCAATATTTTTATGTTTGCTAAAGAATTTTTTAAAACTGCTCAACTGTTGTTAAGTTGTTGTAATTTTTGTTTTAACCCTAATTTTTGTTTATAATTTGGCAACTTGTAATATTATTTTTTTAAGGGTTAGTTTTGTCCACTGAATAAGTTTTGCCTGCTTTTTTTTTGTAAAAGCTACTCTGATCCGCTTAGCCAATAAGCAGCTGAAAAATGCTTTTATAGCTTAGTTGCTTTTTGGGTTACCAAATACTAGACAGACTGCTTACCAGCTGAAAAGCTGCTTTTTAGCGGGGCCAAACAGGGCCTTAAACAATTAGCAATAAAATAGAAAGTTCAGTATATATAAGAGAGAGCCTAAATATTGCAAAAATTAACTCATTCATAATAATATCATTCAATGAGTCTGGATACAAGAAGCAAATTACAAGATAACTGACAAAGTGACAATTTACATCTTAAACTCTTAAATAATTAGCAATAAACATCTTCAAGTTCTTAACAAGTTAGAAGTATCAGCATAACACGTAATAATTGTAACAAGTTAAACAAATAACAACTAAACAAGTACTAAGTAATAAAAGTAAATGCTTTAGAATAATGCAGCTTATAAATTATGCACCATTACATGGATTACAGCTTTATGCACCCACAAAATGCAAGTCCTACAAGAGGTATGCAGCTATTATATGGATTGAGATCCTACGTGCCAGCAAATAAACTCCAAGACAACTATGTGGCTTGCTCACACAATGTACTTTGCATAACCCATATATGACATGGCAAATTATAAGCCACCCAATTGGTTGCATAATCAGTGTTGATCCAAATACCGTGTCAATTTCATCAAGGCAACAAGAGCTACTTGAAGTCTAGGAAAACCAAGCCTAGTTGAAAGTTAATGTGTCACAACTTCGTAGCGAATTATGCACCATGTTGTCGTAACAAATCTAATTGAGTAGCATAACGTCCAAACAAATAGCCCTAATGAAGTTTAATTTATGTTTATGTAAGGTTATTGTAAATAAAAAATGCAAAAGTAATGTCCCATCCAAGGACAATTTCAACATTTTTAAGAAATGGATTTTAAGCTGAAAATAGCATCTGGAAATCAAGTTTCCAGACACATAAAAAAATATAATACTTTGTTTTAAAAAAGAATTCAAAGAGATGACATAAATAGATGACATCAAAAAAAAAAAAAAAAAAACCAAGAATGCTATTTGAATCGCTATCCATTATTGCTAAATACTGAGACAAAGTATTTATAACTCAGTGCAGGAATAGAGCTAACCTACTCACTAGGTCTTGAGACAGGTATGAAATGAGCTTAGCTCAGGCAGGTGTAATTATGGTTTGAATCTCCACGTTTGCAGTGGAAAGGAAATTCTCACTTAAAATACACAGGCTCATTAATGCAAGCCCATCACGTAATATTTGTTTCATTATGCACATGGAGGGCAATATCAATTCGTGGAGGGTCGTCATGATACATGTGAGTGGCAAGACCAACTAGCATAATAGTTTCCTCTCCCCTTTAAGGGAGTTATTTATTCCTTCATGTAAGCATTATTCCCCCATGTGGAGGTTTCCCTCTCCTCTCTTTTGGGTTGCCTCCCTTCTCGGGCTAGCCTTCCTTTCCTCATAATGTAAGCCTATTGGCCTTTCTGTATAAACTTTAAAAAGAAAAAGAAAAGAAAAGAAAGGTTCCACTGCACGAACATCAAGAATTTGTACATTTTATGCCACCTAAATAGGAGGCCAAATTACAATAATAAGTCAAGAACTAAGTTTTACAAGTATTGTTCTTGTTTTATAGGATTTAATAATTCAGACAATCAGACAAGTAACTAAGTGTTATTTTTAACATTTTTTTTATATGGATTTAACTTCTCAATCATTTACACAAGAACAAAATGGAAAAGTAACACTAGAATGACACTATAAAAGATTTCTTTAAATAGTGAACTCCATTTGAAGCAATTCCAACTCATGAACCACAGATCCAGTCTCCTCCTTTGACACCCATGAGACTTGAACCAGTGAATTCCATTAAAATTTCAAAATGTTACCACTGGAGCTATGTTCTAATCATAAGAAGGGTAGGCTGGTAAATTCTCTATGTTATCTAATGATTACTTCATTCTTTTTGTTTCCTTTGATATATTTCAACAGTTGGAAAATGCTTTTTGTTTCTCTTTTCAATATGTGTGTGCGCAATGTGCGCATTAAGAGTTGAATATGATTTCTGAACTCATCATCTTTCTCTAGACCTTGTTGCACAAGAACAATAACATGACAAACAAGCTTACAAAAAAATAAAAAGAAAAAAGAGGGAAAAAACATAACCACAAAGCAGGTTTCTTAACCACCAAGAAGCCTCCTAGGATCTATAGCAGGCCCCTCTCCTCTCTACGCCAGGAACTCAATATGAAATTAGAGGGCTGAGGTCATACTGACAGTTGATCTTAAAATTTCATCATATCTTTCAGGGAGCCTTCTGATCCATATCCAATCCTATTTTAGTTGAAGAAGCTTTCATGGTGATGAGATGATAATTTTGATATGTTTCAATAAAATCATAGTTTGATTTATCATCTTCCTTCCACCGTGTTGTCATTTACATTCCTCAAGACAGGAAGTCTCAGCAACCTTACACCCCCATTCTCATATAGCATTGATAGCTTCTTTTACTTCCCCATATAATGGGAAGGTGAAAAGGGATTATAACATATGAAACTTTCATTAGAGAAGGATGAGTTGTAAAAAAATAGAATTGTGGCAACAAAGGGCATAAGTAAACTTGACACAATAAGGCTATGCCAGGATGAATAGAGTTGAAACAACATGAATTACCAGCAAACAGCTTACAATACTCTTTTGCTAGAGTTGGCATATTAACTACCGTGTACTGAGCCAACTCCAGTTGTATGTGATGCAATTTGATCAATAAGTGTAGCATAAATAATGAATAATTCAAATTCTATATAATTCAACAAGGTGATACATTGTAAGAAAAAATATACCTTCAGAACCAATTCGGTAACAGAAATGGAGAGAAATCTTGCTATGTTAGTCAAGAGCATCCACTTCCCTCTGCCAGCTGAGGGTGATTTCCGAGGTTTACTCTTTTTAACACTCCGCTCAGGAGTTCTTAGAACAAGTTCCAGATCACATATCAACAATTGCAATTTTGGGTCCCCAGAAATGAAACTGAACCCTAGCTTGAGCAGTGACTTGCGCAGGCTGAGCTTGATTTCACCAATAGATAAAGATTCAACAGCACCCTGAGAGAGAGAGAGAGAGAGAGAGAGAGAGAGAGAGAGAGAGAGTCACATATCTTTAAGCAGGCTAAACATGAATATAAACATTATTAGAATGCCGAGTAAAATTGAAGCACAAAAAGCCGCTGATGCCAGTGAAAAGGTTTGGGGGTTGACACTAAGTTAACAAGCAATTATAAAAGTATCTACGATACAAAATCCAAATGGAAAAGAAGGAATTTATTAAACCAGACCAAGCATCTTTTTTTGTCCTTTTTTTGTGGGTAAAGAAAGCCAGACCAAGCAGTTGAAACCAGGATTGATGGTTATAGCTTAGGTTATTAACTGAAAACGGCGTAGTCAAGAAATTTTAACTCTCAAAGACGCATGTAATCAATTCACATCCATTAAAGATTCTCCAATGTTTCCTCACACACACACACACACACACACACACACAGAGAGAGAGAGAGAGAGAGACCAATGCTCCTCAGGTCGAACTCCTGTCAAATTTTTGTCATTGATCTTTCGTCCAACTCATGCATGTGTATATGACTCGCATATACTTCAGATAATTTTAAGGTGATAATGAAAAAACTTATGTTGTTTGCTGCACCAAAGAAGAACAGAAAAGGAAAAGAAAAATCTCCAACAAGACAACCTCTTCATGTTAACTACCCTAAAAGTGACAGCAAATTCTGTGTACTGGAAAGCATCATCATCTCTAATATGAAGAGGTAGAGGTATCATTGCATTAAGCAAATATAACTTATATTTGTAGGCCAATGCTGTTCGTGCATATATGTTCATTTACAGTCAAGGGACTATCAAAAAAATGCAGCCAATTTAGGAGATATTGCAATGATTAAAGTAGAAGATGGGGAGTGACCACTCCCAAAGATCATTATGAGTGAGCACATGTGGCAAACAAAATAACTTGGTGCAGCAAACAGCATAAAAGTTTTTATTATCACCTTAAAATTGAGTATTGAAAGTAATATATGAAAGTCGTGTACAAATGTATGAGTTGGAGGACAGATCAACGACAAGAATTTGACAGGAGTTCGACCCGAGAGGCATCAGTCCCAACAGATTTTAATACCACTACTGGACTTCACCAACTTGAGGAGAAGTGTTACTCTGGTAAGATATCAATGATGAATTTCAATCTAGGTGTTAACTGATTAAAAGACCTTAAAGCTGGATTTGGATTTCATAATGTCTCATATGTTGCCAATAAAAAAAACCCAACAGAAAAATACAAAACAAGCAAAAGAACAAAAAGATCTTATGATTACTTCACTACTGAAACTTCTGAGATCTTTCTCATCAATATTTGTCAACACCTCCTCCAGGCAGCAAGATTAACATAAGTCCTCTTTTCCTTCAATTAGAAGGACAACTACCGTTCCTACTACACTGCTACTCATTCCCCTTATATTCTAACATGGTCTGAGCTACCGCTTCCACCCTCCATCCATGTCTCATCTCGCCTTCTATCATAGCCCAAACCCTGAAATTTAAGTCCAACTCTTCCTAATCCTTCCATTCAGACTAACTCCAACCCTTTCATGACTAGTTAAAGCTTTAAATTTTTAATATATCTTATGGTTAAATGATTGTTCTTTGGATGCATTCAAATTTTGCACTGATGTCTATAAGATCTTTTTGGTGCCCCTTCATGATGTTTGATTTTCTGTTCTTCCTCTGAATATATCAGTTTTTTTCCACGAAACACTAGAACTTTTATGCTGCTTTCCCTTTTATGATGATGTTCAAAATTTCCAGCATTCATTGATAGATTGTTGTGTATTCTCTCGGTATTTGATAAGATTTGTGTATCACACTGCATCTGATACACCATGCAGTCCATATTAGATTCATATACTACTTATAAATGAAAAGAATACATAATCACTAGTATATCAATCAATCAATGTTAGTATACTAAAAAAACGTGAGTCAAATTTTATTACATATTTAGTTTAAATAAATTTACATTTAACATTTTAAAATATTGTTATCATTAAATGCTCTCTTTTATGTTAATAGTATAATATAACTTTTGACATGGTACAATTGCTAGTAGTCACCGATTCCTCTATGTTTAGAATTTCTAATAGTTATAATATTTATTATCATGCAATATCCTTTTTTTTCATGTATAATTTTTTTTTTTCAACATGCTTTTGTCATTCACCAATTCTAAAATACTATCATGTTTACGCCTTTTAAAATCCTCACCTAGTAAAAGGAACATAAAAAAGTGAGAAACAACTAAATCAGCTGATTGTTAAACAATCAAAAATATAATACCAACTTGTTTTGATGGGAAAATCTTGGATGATGATCATAATCATAATTACAATGTTTATTCTCTTATTGAATAGAAGGCCCAATCTCAATTTAATTTTATCTTAAATTCTTTTCAGGCTTACTTTTATCACAAGACTCCATTGCGAAAAAGCAGTCACTAACAAAATGTCAAAATCTAAACTAGGTGTGCATTATTTCTTATTAAACATTAATCCCCAGTAAGTTGTGAAGCATGGTAGAGTGGAAACAAAAGCAGAGAGATTGGAACAACTCCAGGGTCTCATTCTTAGACCAGTAGATATGTGAATCCATGACTAGATATTAAACAGCAGTATCTTAGTACAGTCATCTGGAAATACCTAGCATAGCTTGAGACTAGAGATCACAAATACAATAGAGTTTCACTGTACTAAAAAAAGTGGTACTAAGGTACGGTGCTACAAGTAATATATTGAATATGCAAAGCATGAGGATGGACCACTCTCATGACCCATAATCTAGAAGACGCTTTCAATAGTAGAGTTATAGAACTTGGCTTCCACCCAATTCAAGCCCAACATGACTTCCATGATTCAGCTTTTTTTACGAAAAGTTTTTGGTGGTTGGCGGTCGGATGATGAGGACATCACCAACTGCTAGTTGTTTTCTTATGTCCTAGCTTGCTTTTGAGTAGTTTTTTTTTTTATGTGGGTATCTAGTACCACATCGGTTATTCCTAGAAATGTCTATAAATAGACATAAAACTTATTTTATTATTAGACAATTATTAAATTAAAACTTTTCCAATTAAAATTTTTTGAGTGTGCTCTTGAGTTTTGGGTGTCAAGCTCGTGAAGTAAGGGATGTGAAGCCCGTGGTGTAAGGGGTGCGAAACCCAAATTTATCTCGTTCTTTTCTCAAATACTAATTCATCTTTTCTCAAAACCCTGATTTTTCCCTTTTCTCTGAATTGAAGGTGATTGTGATCCTATATTACATTGTTCGGTATCAGAGCTTTGGTCTCACTCCCTTTCAATTTCTTCCCTTCTCCAAAATCCTAGATCTACTTCAAAAAATCGAAAAAGAAAAAGAAAAAGAAATCCAAAAAAAAGAAAAATACAATTGTTCATCTTCTCCTCTCTTCCTCAACCAGATGCACCACCCGCAGAGCTCTCCCACCGCAGCCAGCCCACCGCCACCATTTCCCACAACCTACCACCACCGACAAGGGACTCCATCTCATCTTCGTCGACAACCCGATCTCCATCACCATTGCCTGCATCTCCAAATCCAATCGACACCCCTCCAACATCATCAAACTCCGATCTCCATCACCCGATCTCCACCATCATTATCCCGACATCTTCGGATCTCCATCACCTGATCTGGTTCCACCCCATCATCAACATCATCACCATCCAGATCCACTCCATTTGTCGTCTTAACCATCATCATCGCCTTCCCCTCCGACGATCTGCAATGCCATCGACATTGCCGAGTTTGTCGCGCTCCAGTCGCTGTCGTCCACGAAGCACCGCCACCACGACGACCTTCCTCCGCCCCCGATCATCTCCGACTGCATCTTCTCCTCCCTTCGATCTCCTCTAGAGGCCTCCCTCCGTCGGAGTTCAGTTCCGTCGGCACCAACCACCAACCAAGTCCGCTGCTTCGCCTACCAGAGCCCCTCTTGTCTGATCGAGATCAGAACTGATCTGATCAAGATCAGACCGGGTCGGATCCAACTGAACCCGACCCGCTCGCGACCCAACCCGGACCATTGACTCAGTTTTCACTGAGTTGAACCAACCGAGTCAACTCAGACAGGATAACTCAGGCCGAGTTGACTCAAAGAGCCAGCTCAACAACAGCAGTACAGTCTAAGTCCAGAGTTTGTTCGGAGTCCGTTTCAAGTCATGTTCGAAGCGTTGGATTCGTGACTGAGCCCCGAGCCATTGAAAAGATTTCATAGTACTTGAATAGCAGATCCGACCTCCATGAGCCCGTATTTGATATCAGTATTGTCCCTTCAGAAGAAAATCAACATTTCAAGCCACATTTTAGCCTGATTTGAGTCCAGTTCAAGCTACTGTGATTCTTGGGTAATTTATGATCTTTATGCATTGAAGGTTTATTCATGAAATTTTACTTTTGTGAAAATATATAAATAATGAAGCTGATGAGAAGGAGATTGAAAGGGATATGTATACGGCTCTTTGTACTTTTTAAGTTTTAATGATCAGGATGAGAATGAAAAGTAAAAAAATCAACTTGAAAATTTCTTCAGGTACCCCTTGACACCTGCGGCCTAAATGAAGCTGGCTGGAGAAGCTTATTAGTGGTGGGAAAACAGCCATATCGAATGTCGAGATTGGCTTGTCTTACTAAAGCTTTTTCATACTCGGTATGCTCCACACCTCGAGGGGCCACAATTCAACGATCTGATCGTTGAGTATAAGGAGATCCTCGCTGGCATGATGAAGATACTAAAAAGCAAGGCGATAGAGGTTGTTGATTCAGAACTGAGCCAAGAGTTGTTGCTGAGCTGATAACACTGCAAGAAGAAATCTCTTCACGGCCTACAGAAGTTGTAGAGCTGCATATTAAAACCCATGTAGATCTTCTAGCAGAGCCCACCTTGGAGGTAGTACCTTCTTTGGCAGTTATGATGGCCTTGATTTTCTTCAGATTGCCTGATGCACGATCTCTTGCAGATCTTTCTCCAGGAGCAAGTTTCACAGGAGATTGGTATCTTGTAATGTGGGTTAGATGTCAGTGGAGCGGAGTCGACTTGTCATGTTGTGTGTATCTTACTCGAACTCCTGATGACGGCTACCTGTTTGTCATGGAAGCCGACTCCACCACTACCGTGGTCTAGATGTGATGTACCAGCGTTACTGCCACAGCCATCACCTTGGCCCGATTGAGATACTTTATGAGGGGAGCCCTCACTCGACAAGGTCGAGTTTCTCCCACCCTAGGGGAAATGATGATGACATCACCAACTGCTAATTGTTTTCTTATGCCTTAGTTTACTTTTGAGTAGTTGTCTCTTTTTATGTGGGTGTTTAGCACCACATTGGTTATCCCCTAGAAATGTTCTTTTATAAAAGCCTATAAATAGGCATCAGACTTATTTTATTATTAGACAATGATTAAATTAAAACTTTTTCAGTTAAAAATTCTTGAGCGTGCTGTTGAGTCTTAGGTGTGAAACCCGTGGTGTAATGGGTGTGGAGCTTGTGGTGCAAGGGTGCAAAGCCCATATTTATCCGGTTCTTTTCTCAAACCCTAATTTCTCTTTACTCAAAACCCTGGTTTTCCCTTTTTCTTTGAAATGAAGGTGATTGTGATCATGTATTAAGTCACCGGGCATGACTCAGGAACGGGATTTTAGTTTTTTATTTGCCAAACATACCTCGAGATGGAAACAGGACTTTAGTTCCTTCTTTGTGAAACACACCTTGAGATGGAAACACCTTGCATGACTTAGTCAAGAGCGTAGGTTTTGGATATATAACTGAGTATCTAAAAGAAAACAGAGCAACCAAATGAAAAAATGGTATGAAGTGGAAGTGATTTGAACAAACTTTCTATTTCAGGTTACCTAAGCATTTAAAGTTCTCTCAGGTGACGCAAACTACCTTCAGTTTCTGTAGATACATGGTTCCCACTGCAGTGCAGTAGGTAAAATGTCCATGGTCTGATGGAGACAAATACCATCCTCTTCACATTAAATTTTCCTTGAAGGCTAATCAGACCACACTTTGGTGGTGGTCTAGGTGTTTTTTTCTTTTTTTCTAGCACATCTGTGTTGCTCACCCTATTCCATTACTTAACTTTATTTTCACAGAGAGTGTCAAACTGATTATATACAAAGAGACAAGAAGAAATCTCATAAAGAATATTTGTTCAAGCAGATAATTCAATTATTCTACATGAATGTAGCTATAAAAGAATAGCAATCCTATGGATATGACAAACATGCAGATTACTAAAATTGTTTGCCTAATGTCAATCCTTATTTCAAGTACAAGTGTGATGAAATTACCTTTGGGAATGTCACGGAAATATCCCTTAAACAATTACATCCAGCAACGTGAAATTGAACAGATGCCCGCAATATACGGCTCAAGAACCATGCCAACAACCTTGCAGCAAATCTTAAACAGGAGATAAAAGAGAATAAGCCAAAAATGACATAATAAAGGCATGTTAGTATCACTACGAGGGGACAAGTACAAAGAGAAGGGGAAATAAGAAAGAGGATACGTCATACAAGGTCACAGAAAAGGGCACTGTAAAAAAGGAAAAGAGAATGAGAATTGAAGAGCTCTGCTCCTAAGCACAATTGTATGATAATAAATGCAAGGTAACAGTAGAAAAGAACAAATGTAAAGATAAAAGGAAGAACTGAACAGACATCTATCCCATTGTATGGCATGCACGCACGCGCACACTACACACATGCGCATGTAACGACATGCACATTGATGGACCAAATTACAAGGACACCCCAATTGATGGAACAAACATAACCAAAATAATTGGATTACTATCCCCTTCAAGATGGAGCAGAGGTGTAGAGGTGGTACGCATGTTGAATTGACCGAGATCTCAAAGTAACCTTCAAAAATCCAACCACTAGTCAAGTTTCTTCTTTCCTTCATAATCTTTTGGTTAATCTTCCAACGGTCATGTTGAATGGTCAAAATCACCATTAAGTCCCCCTTTAGGTCACAATAAGACCTCCGAGGATGTCCTTAGATAGAACTAAGTTCTACAACCAACAGCATAAGCACAATAATTGCAAACACCATGAGCACAGGACCTGATAAACTGAACTTGTTTCTTCATACACCAAAGTCTGAGTTTTCCCTTGAAAAGACACAGTAATATGTTGCAATATGTATGGGGGTAAATGGCCTGAAAGTTACTCATAATTTACTCAAGTTTCATGAAATGTACCTAACTTTATTTTTGTTTCACCATAAGTATCTCAGACTTCTTAAGCAATTAAACTTTACTTTTGTTTCACCATAAGTATCTTGGACTTCTTAAGCAATTAATTAAGTCTAACAGTATAAATTAAACCTTAGTAACTAACTGGTTTGTCCCCTAATTTAACCCCAAATCAGCAACATAGCTTGTTTGGGTGTCTGCTAACCTCAGCGCGTCTGAATTGTAAGGAATCTCAGATACATGTGAAACAAAAATAAACTTGTGTACTTTTCATGAAACCAGGGCAAACCCTGGTACCTTTCATGTAATTTACCCTATGTATGAACAATATTGCCTTTTACTCTCTCTAGTCTACATGAACCAAGAATGAGAACAGGAAAGGACAAATCTCTCGCCTTCCCTCCCTCCACAGGACCTGATATCACATGCACATAGTATGAACTTTCACCTAAAAAGACACTCTTCGAGTAACATGTTTCAATATGTATGGCCATTATTGTTTTTTAACCTCTAATTTAAATGAAGCAAGAAAAGGAACAGCAAGGAGCAACCCCTTGTTGGGACTCCCAATACACGCAGTATTAATCTCATGAGTGCAACTTTGGCTGCCGATAACACCTCTGAAGTGTTAGGAATCTAAAGTGCTATAACTAATAAGCATTTCAATTATCATTTGTCATATTTGCTCAAACATTTCCATTTAAGTCTTCTTCAGTTAGTAAACTAACAAAACTCTTTGAACTATTATGTAACAACCCATTCCTCTTCAGTTGACTTTCTGGATTTGCAGATTAAGAACAATATTGGTACTCAGTCAAAATGACCGCAAAGAGTATGGCCTGCACCTCATGGCAAAAAGCAAATGATGCCAGATTACTTGATGCCTATCAATGACATTCCATCCTTCTTCTAAATTCCACAGCTGATCCCTTCCTTTTCCTCACTTCCTCCATGGCGTTGTGCATGTGTGTTTATAGGCAGAATATCCCCAAGTCACCTTGTCTAGTTGTACGTGATGAAGCCAACCCATTTTGAAAATGCCTATGTCTCTATAAACATCACCGCTCTTAGAGAAAATCAGACTACCAAGGCAAAAATTTAGCAAAATCTCCTAAGATCTCACACCTCACTCACTTATAATTTTGGCGAAGGTAGTACAAGCAGGTTTACATCCTTCCGCTCTTTTCAAATCAAGGATGTTTGTCCCAATGGGATATGAAAATGTTACTCTTGATCAATGAAGTTTATTTCCAAAGAAACACTTCAAAATTCCTAATCTTAATTCAAATTTATTGGCTACTCTTCATCTATGTGTCTTGAACATTATCAGCTCTCACAACAATAGTATCTACAATTACGGGGCTGTTTGGATTCAAGGAAGTGTGCGGAAGTACGGAAATGGGGAAGTGTCATTTATCACTTCCCCATCTATCCAAACGCCGGAAAAGGAAAATGAGAAAACCTTTTTTCCTTTTCTCTTTTTCCTTTTACACAACCATTTCCTCACTTCCATACTACTACAGTTAATTTTGTGGTCATGTAAATCTCATTTGTAATAAGTTGTAGCTCAAAACAGTTAATTTTGTGATCATGTAAATCTCACTTGCATTCTATTACAGTTCAATTTTTATTTTTCTTAATTAATTTTTATTTTAATATTATTTTGTGGCCAACTTTTCCACTTTCGCTTCCACGTTACCATCCAAACACCGGAAAAGACATAACATATTTCCAAATCACACTTCCCAACTACATTCAAACACCGGAAAGCTTACTAACCAATTCTCAAGTTTCCAAGAGAACTATTACTAATTCCTCACTTCCCCACTTCCTCACTTCCACCCCTAACCAAATAGCCCCTACATGAAACTAGTGAAGTCTCTATAGGTAAGTGGTTGGTAAGAATTTGCTTGGATTTTAAAATTTATTATCCTCATACTTCATTATCATAGTAAGTCTATGAGTTGTGTTCATCTGAATTCTGCTCACTCCTATCTCCTCGAATATGGATGTAAAAGTGTAGATATTAGGATTATGGTGACTAGGGAAAAAAAATTTATCTCTCATTTTTTATTTTATTGATTCAGATGATTTCAGTGAGCGAAAGATGCATGCTTCTTCCTACTCTTTTGCTCACATCTCTTAGAAAGTACAAGACTAACTCTCCTAAGTTTTTTGGTTTTCCTGGGGTTTTCTACTAGACTGGGAGATCTCACATTTAGGAGGGATTTTCTTCAGAAAGTGCATTGTTGACAATTTGACATTACAGTCAAGAATGCCCTTCTACTCATAAAGCTGGGATTCTCTCCTTTTGCTACTAGCTTAGGACTCCCAAACCTAATGGGGTTACATCAAAAGCTTCTCAATCTTCGTCAAAAACGTCCTAATAAATCCAACATAATTTGGACTGAAAATCCTTACAAAATAAACTTCAACTCGGGTTTGAATATGGATTAGATCTATACAGACAATTCTAACTTATTCACTCTGTATCTCCATCATCTAGTGTCCGTTTAACCTCAACTTAGGTCATTTTGGAGCTAACTTGATAAGCTCTCATATGGATCCGGTCTCATGGTCAGATATTTTGTATATTGACTCCACTAGTTCAAGGAAGTTAACCTTTATTTGCTAGAATTTCTAAAAGTGAAGATTTTGAGTTTTCTTTTGATATCTTGATATCCTCCTAAATCACATGCATTTGCATGCTCTAGAAGATTATTTCAACCCATAGTATGCATTCTTAAGACTACATTTTTCTCTTTCATTTTTCCATTTTCTTTTTAATTTTTGTTTCCTCTTGTTTGGTTTTGTAAAAACTCTTTGTTTTCTGATTAACTAGCTAAAAGAAAGAGTGAAGACTGGTGGGAGATCAATGTACATCACCTTGCCTACTTCATGCCTCTGTTAAGTCATATTCACACATTTGAGTATCAAATCAAGGGTAGCTTCAAAAAGGTAGGTACCTAAAGTTAATTCATTTTTGGATGCCACATCCATGTTAATCATCCAAAAGTTTAACCTCTTAACTACATGCTTATTAGGGGTGGCAATGGTAAGGATAAACCCATTTGCACTGTTAAGACTCATTTATCTAAACAAGGGGGTAAGGGTAAGAATTTCCTATCCTCGCCATTTATCCGTTTACTGCTTAAATAAATAGTATTAATATCTATAATACTCTAAATTGCAATTAATATCCCTAATACTTCATTAAAAAAAGGTATAAACTATCTCCTTCAGTTTTCCAGTCTCTCCCCAATTTCTTTAAGAAACGAGAAGAGCGTGAAGTGGTTACAACATATTGTTATGTGTCTTTTAGACCGATTTTAGTATATTGTTATGTGTTTGGGTAGATGATTCCTAATTAATCTGTATTCATGTCGCTTTGATAAATTATAGTTAATTAGTGCCTACTTTTTATTTTGCTAAATCATGGTTCTAAATATGGGACCAATATGGGACCAATATGGCTGATGTATTGGTTTTGGACCAATACCCATATGATTCGATTAAAAAATCAGTCATTTCGGTTTGAGCCAGTATTGACCGTTGGTTGGCCGATATGTATCAGCCCAATATTGGCTGATATTGCACCCTTTTAGCTCTTTCTTAACAAATCGGATTTGGGCCCAGTTTTTTAGCTGTATTATTCTATTATTAGGAACTTGAGACTTGTGAAAGTTTATTAAATATTTATAGTTTGTGATATTGTTTAATTTTTATTTCTTATACATGTTATCACTTTATCTATAAAGTTACGGGCAAGTTAAAAATTGGAATTGGTAATGTTTTTTATATTTTATTTTATTTATATATCAATTTATATGTGTTTTTTGTGATTCCTAAGCATATCTTTTGCTTTTTGCAAGTAAGTCTCTTGCTCAAAGACTCAAATTTAAGAAGTAAGAAAAATCATCTTTTATTCTTTCATTCATTCATCAAGTTCCAGTTAAGTAGTAAGCTTTTCATGATTATGAGTTAGTTGAAATTATAGTTAGAATTGGTTTTGCAAATTTCTAATTTTATTTTATTGCATTGTGCATACATTTCTTATACTTGAATGCTTTGCATGCATGTTATCACATATTTATTCAATAGATTAAATATAATAACTTTATAGTTTACTTTAAGTTATCAATAGTTATATCTCCAATATATTGCCCGATATCTACTATCCAATATGAAAAAGCCCCAAACGATATGAACCCGATATCCAATAATTAGAACCTTGTGCTTAATAGTTATACTACTAATTAGTACTTGAATTGTGTTTATTTGCTTATATATCTTCCCTTTTTGTTTGTGTTTTTTAATGCACTTTACCCATTTTACCCGTTAATCTATAGTGCAAAAGAAAATTTTACTCAATACCATAGGGTAAATGTAATTTTATGAATTACCTTATAAGATAAGGGTAACGGTTGGGTGCTTAGGGTAAGGATAAGGGTATGACCCTTACAATACACTTACCCTACCTATTAACAATCCTACTTTTTTTTAAGGATAAGGGTATGATCCTTACTGTACACTCCCTACCTATTGACACTCTATTTGCCTGGCTTTGTATTTATCAGCTAAGTGATCAAGCTTATACATTTTTAACACCCATTTAAATTCAAGATTATACCTTTTTAACAACCATTTGAACCCAATTGTTTGCGTCCTCTTTGGCAAATTTCTAATCAATGAGTTTCCTGATAATCAGCGCCAATGAGCATGCCTTCCACAACATTCATTTTTCACATTTTGTGCTCTGTAGATTTATAGAGTTTATTTATTAAAAAAGAAAAGAAAAGATGTCCTCACTTTAAAGCTTTTTGTTTTTCCTTTTCTTGAGAAATTATAGTTTTCACTTTGAAATAAAACAATTTTCACAAATCTTCGAAAACAGATGGGAAATCCCGTAGTGCTTCTTTGGAATTTTCATCCCACTTCGGGTGGTCTTCTTCTAGTTGGCAGTTCTAATATTCAAGAAACCCTTAGATTTTGTGTGCAGGGCTCCTAAGCATTCCTAACTCTTACACTATTATAATTGATCTACTATAGTTTGAGGTACATAATCAGTCTATAGAACCCCATATTCTGGGCCTAAGGTGGAAAGCGACTAATTTCTCCACCCAACACGGAGTAATCCAAGAAGAAAGCTATATATGCAAGCTAGAATTGAAATTTAACCTTTGCGTAAATAAGAGTATATTTTAGACTAATTTTTCGTGGCGATTCATCGTCCATTTGCTGCCAACAATGCAAAGGCACGTAGTACACTGCCTGGCATTTAATCCTTCGTTCTAAGGTATGATAAAATCACTCTGAAAGTCAATGAACATTGGTTCTCTTTCTGATCTGCACTGTCCTATACAAGAAGGATTCAGCTACTGCATGCATTAACAGACACGGTGGGGAGATGCTGCCATTTGCAGATTCACTCCAAGATCACCGCTAAAATGATGCTCGACACTTTCTAATTGCAATTATAGTACAACCTCCGTAATTCCCAGAATTGTCAGGATGAGTCAGTTGGGAGATGGGATGGTGGTGAACTGTTGTTGCAACCCTCGTATTCAAAATGGCATGTGCTCTATAACTAACAGCACCCAGCCAGACCACGAACAAAGAGGACTCAAGATATCAACTTTTTCTTACACAATCATTCAATTAGCATCAAATTTTACAACAAATTCAACGAAGACTTACACGAAGATGACCCATCCGGCGGCGGCGAAGACGAGGAGAGCGAACAGGAACTTGACAGGCGAAGACGCCATGAGAGGAAGCGAGATCCCTCTACGCCAACTCCACTCCTTCGAACAGGAAAGCTGCAGATCTCAGCATCGGCAGCGGCAGCCTCCTCATCAGACTAATGTAGAAGAAAGAAGCCCCGAATTCGCCAAAATTGAGCGATTCAGCAGGCGCCTCTCGGCGAAGATCCGAGGGAAGGGGGAGAGGGTTGAAATGGTGTTGGTTTGAGATCAGAGAAGATTAGGTTACGAGCTAAATGTGGGAGGAAGTCGCCGAATTTTTTTGCGGGGGTCAGCGATCGGATCGGAGGAGGAGACTGCGAATCTGAGGGGGCGGAGAGAGAGAGAGTTCTATGGGTCTAACAAAATTGGGAAGTCCGCTCGGGCCGGTTTGAACCGGACCTGAAGGTTCAAACCCCAACCGGCCCCTTTTTCACGTGCAACGCACGAGGTATTAATATTCTTCATGGCAAGCACGCACGTGTTGACCGAGAATATAAATCTTTTACACTAACGGAGACAAATCTTGTTTAAAAATAGTATCTGTATGTAATCAAATGTAATAAAAAAACAGAGATATAAACGAAATTTTAAAATAGTAAAATATTAACATTTTTTATTTGATATTGAGTTTCTTCACTACGGGTCTGTTTGGATTTAAGGAATTGGTGTGAAGTGAGGAAGTAGGAAGTAAGATTTATTTCCTTTAAGAAAAAGGGAAATGAGTAGTAAGTTTTCTGGTGTTTGGATGGTTGTTGGGAAGTGTGGTTTGGAAAATGTTTTGTCGTTTCCGTGTTTGGATGGTAATGAAAAGTGAAAATAGAAAAGTTGACCACAAAGTTGACCGCAAAATAATATTAAAATAAAAATTAATTAAGAAAAATAAAAAATAGATTGTAATTAGAATGCAAGTGAGATTTACATGACCAAAAAATTAACTGTTTTATGCTATAACTTATTATAAATGAGATTTACATGACCACAAAATTAACTGTAGCACTCTGGAAGTGAGAAAATGGTTGTGTAAAAGAGAGATGAAAAAGGAAAAAGGGGGTTTTCTTATTTTCCTTTTCCGGTGTTTGGATAGATAGGGAAATGAGCAATTATACTTCCCCACTTCCTCACTTCACTCGGATTCCTTACATCCAAACGCCCTACTTTGAAATGATGAGTGGGGTTGATGAGCTAAACCAATTAAAGAACTCTTAAACAATAGAATAAATTGGTTTTATGTTCTTATATAATCCTTTTACGCTAATGGAGTGTTTGTTTTGAGGAAAAGGAAGAAAGATGCAAGTGGGAAAAAAATTTGCAAGTGGGAAAATATTTTTTCACTTCCACTGTTTGTTTCAACAGTTAAAGTGTAAATGGAATTTGCGTCCCGCTTGCACTTTTTTCATGAAAATTTTTTCACTTTTTTCAGTTTCATTTCTCATCTTGACCTGTTAAACAATAATGTGATTAAGAGTAGCGTTTGAGTGATTGAGAAATGAATTATGTATGGTGAAATAAAGGACAGAGTTTTTGAAGAATACGAAATAAAATGGTGATAGTCTGATGATAAGAAGCGGTGGAGATGAAGACTCGTTTTCTTAGGTTGTTGATTTGGGGGGAAATATTAGAGTTTTATTAAAGTTATAGGCTTGATAGGGGAGCGGATATTGCCACCCCAAAAGATAAGAAAGGCACCCCTTAAATTAAGGCACTCATCATTTAATAAAGGCACCCCCAAAGATTTCAAAAATGGTCAAAATGGCAAATTCTCCTCCTCCTCCTCCTCCTCCTCCTCTTCCTCCCTCGTCGACGACCCCCCGACCCCTCGTCGGTGACCCACCAACTTCCGCTCCATCTTCTACCCCTTCCCCCTCCCTCTCGCCGACGAACCCCTTGACCTCCCCCCTCCCGACCTCCCTGACGCCCCCTCCTCGGCCTCACCGCTTCCTCCCCCCTCCTTCATTTGCCCTCTCTGTTCAGCTGGGGTTGGCCGAGCAGAGGTGTCTCTGTTCGGCCGCCACTAAATGGAGCACCCGGGGGGAGCGCCAGAGAGGTCAGGGGGGAGGCGGAGGAGGGGAGGAGGCGAGGGAAGGAGGGGCAGCACCGGTGGTGCTCGTCGCCATTCGTCGGGGAAGAAGAATGAGAAGAAGAAAAGAGGAAGGGCATTTTAGTTTTTTCCCTGAGGGTAGTTATGTCCAAAAATATAATGGCACACATGTAATTATTTGTAGGGTGGCTTTTTCATTTTTTGGAGGTGATAATATCCCCTCCCGTTTGGGTGATGAAAAAGAAAAAGAAAAATGTTAAGTGACAAAATAATCCTCGAATTATTATTAAATAAACCATGAGAACTAGCCAAGTAATGGGCAGAGATGCATGGCATGCTACAACACCTATCCCAGCTTTGAGTCAAGCTACCACGAGTAATGCTAATTGTACTATTAATATTAAACAATTGTGGCGAAGAGAGAAAGGAGTTAAAGGATGTAGGTAATATATTATTATTTTTTATACTTGATGCTCACTTTTCTCCTCTATCTACGCACTTTGATATTCTTTTTAATAAAAATATTTTTATTCAAATTTGAATAAATAAAGAGATGAAGGGATTCTTCTCCATTCTCCCTTCTCCATTCTTACTTATTTCTCTCTCCTTTCCTCAAGGAATAGGAAAATTTAAAAGAGGTTCACTTGGTACAATAGAGATTTATCCCGAACTCCTTTACTAAAAATGTCCGTATGTCCGTATTTGTCCGCGCGAAAGAGAGAAGTACTTGCTCGTTGCCGTCCTTTCACCTTCGCTGTCGCCGATGCTCGTATCTTTTCCCTCACCCCCCTCCTTCCTTCCTCTTCCCCCCCCCCCCCCCCCCCCCTCATCTGCACGCGAGAGAGAGAGCGCGAGCGTCGCCGCCCGCCCGCATCTCTCTCCTCCTTCCTCCTTCCCCCTCCTTTCATTCCCGCAATAGAGAGAGACATTGCCGCCCACATCTCTCTCCCCTCACTCCTCCTCCTCCTTACTCCTCCTTCCAGCCTCCTCTATCCTCTTTCGGTCGGTTTCCACCGCAATCGGTATAGTGGTTCTAGACTGTTAAAGAGCGTAGTCATACCTCACACCATGAGTGCGGTCCAATTCGGGTATTACATGTGTCCAACCCGAACCCGACATTTTTGATCCGACGCACTCGGTCCTCTCAAAAATTAGTCTCTCGTCTCTTCAACGAAGCCCCGAGTTTTAAAGGAGCCGCTGTTGGGATTTTGGAGTGTGATGCTCTCTTGCAGTCATCATCTCTTCAGGCGCTTGATTTCTTCTTCTTCTTCTTTCGGTCATAGTAATAATATTGTGAGGCCATGGCTTTTAATCGGCCTCGGGAACCCAGGAGACAAATACAAGTCCACAAGGCACAATGTAAGCAACCCTTGACCCATTCTCCCTTTTTTTTTAATCCCCTCTTCTTTTGTTTTGGTTGAAGAGAAGAAAGGGGCTCTTTTAATAATCTATTGCAGGTTGGGTTCAATATGATCGACGCGTTTGCTGAGTCCCAAGGCATACCCATGAGCTCCGTCCATTGCAAAGCCCTCTTTGGCGAAGGTTTTCTTAATTGTTTTTTCATTTATTTTGTGATGGGTTTGGGGGAAATTTTCATTTTTGGGCTCTTTTTTGGTAACCCATTTATATTTAATTTTGTCATTTTTTTCTTCCAAATTTAGGAATGGTTGGGAACACCCCGGTTCTGCTGGCAAAGCCCCAGACGTATATGAATCTCAGCGGTGAATCTGTAAGCACCAAAAAGATTTTTCTTTTTCATTTTTCTTTATTTTTTACTGCACTTTATCTCTTTAATTGACTTGGGAGGCCATTTTCTGATCATGGATTGGTTCAAAATAGTTATTTGGATTGAAATTAACTATCAATATAAGGGAGGAGAGTATCAACTCAAGCTTCCATTGGGTTTTAAATTTTACCTGTGAAGGTTCTCTTTTTTTGTGCCTCTCTTATCCAGATCTAAAACCTTTCTAATCATCAGACTTATCACACACCCGCATTATTACATGTGTTTGCTACTAATTTGAGCTTGTCAAAGCCCGTCTCTTATCTCAAGTCACATTTTTCACATTGTCCTCGTCAAGTTGCCATTAAGTGTGGAATCCTCTTAAACTAGTATACTGCTGTTGTCGGTGGGAAACTGATTGATCGGTCAGGAGAAAGAGGAGGGAAAGCTGAGAGAGGAGGAAGAAAGAGGGGTCGACGCCCCCCCTCTCTCTCGGATGAAGACGGATGGACGGACGGACAGACGGACAAACTATCTATATGAGTCATGGAAGAAAACCTTCCTTCGTTCGGTTTTGATAAATAGATGTTGATCCACAGATTGAGGAATATGATAGAAACACGGAACATTGAAATAAAAGAAGTACATGTGTGCTTATAGTTTGGAACTAACAGGTGAATGCAAGATGTTTGTAATGACTATACTATGATGAGCGCAGAGGCGGAACCATGAATAAATTTTGGGGTGGGCTGCAATATTTCATAACTTATGATTATGAATTATATGAATTTTTTAAATGAATAATATAATATTCTCCACTAAATCAGGAGTAGAAGCAGAAATAAAGTTGCCAAAAAAAAACAAAATAGAAGGGGGTTTAAGGTAATACATGAAAAAGAAAAAGGGTTTAAGTCAATATATAAAAAAATGAGCCGGGGTTTAAGTCAATATATAAAAAAATGGGCCGGGCTGCAGCCCGGCCCAGCCAATCAATGGGTCCGCCCCTGGATGAGTGGGATACTATACATTGATGAAGCGAAAGGAGGAACCACGAATTGATATGAAGCGAAAGGAGGAACCACAAATTGATAACCAGAAAATTGTCTTTTTTTTCCAATGTATCTTTATTTTATTTTTAAGTAGGAAAGGAGAACCTATAATGTTTCAATTTCCCTTGCCTTGTATTTTTTAGCAAATTGAAGCTTTCACGCGTTCATGTTATGTCTAACGGTCCTAACTATTTACTTCTTTGCTTTATGCACTATTTTCTCGATTCATTTCATTATTTAGTATAAACTTTAGTTTAACTCTTATCCTAGTACTTATGGATTAAGAACGTGACCTCAAAGGAAGATCACTCCCCTCTTCTGGGCTTTACACATTTATCCTTGGGTCATGTCTTCCCTGAAGTATGTCTCCTTAGTCTAGATTCAGGACATGAGTAATATCACGTAAAATGCATTTCATATCTTTCTCCATGGTGTGAAGTTGCATGACTTTTTAGCATCCATTTTTGTTTTTGTGTTTCTTCTTGAGGAATAGTTGGTTCCATAATTGAAGGTCTATGGATATGAAATTAAAAAAAGTTCAGTCATATGATATCCATGCTATTATGGAGCATTAGGAATGGCAAGATGTGTCTACTCAAGTTTGAGGTATCCACTTAACATATTGAAGCATTATACATCTCACCAAGTCCTTGCCACATTTTCATTTGTCGTTAGTTTGTATTCTTCCACTGAGAGCAGAGATTTCTCAAGTTGAGAATGGCCTCTATATGGAACTATCTTTTCAAAGAGTGAATTTTTGTACTGGGAAATTGACTCATTCTCTCCAAAGCTTCTGATCTACAATTAGTCTTGATATTTATTATCATCAAATGAAAGGGGCATTCTTGATGATAAATTTGTGGGGGTGGCATAAACCTTAACAAAAATCAAACTGCCCTCTTACGAGAACAGGGTTAATAAATAAGTTGGATTTAAGAACATAAATGGACATTGATGACGTAGTTTTGAAAGTAAAAGGAAAAAAGGGAAAAACTAAAAAGCTTTAAATGCTCAGATAAGAGATGTATGCTTCAAGAAGTAATGAAGATGAGCTCCAAAGCCTTGTCATAATGTGGAATTGTGGAGAGAAAATTGGAAGAACGTATGAGCTCGGTGGGATGACCCAATTTTACATGTTGCCTGTCATTCAATAACCTCATTTTATCTTTGAGATAATTGTCTCTTCTGATGCATCTTTCAAAGATCTGTGAACATTATTGTGTTTGTAATTAGTTACTGCAAGAAGCGAAGGGTTATGGTGATGGGAGTATTATTCACATAATTATTAGGAATTCACGATTTTCAGAAATAATTGAAATTCAAAGACTCTTTTAAGTGCCAACTCTAACTGGACAGCAAGCTGAATTGGGAAAGCAGGCCAGAAGACATGAATGAAGTTTCCCATGTGGCCTCTTTATATTCTACCACTTTTAAGGAATTATGACAGGTGAGGATCTAATTTGAGGAAGGAACTGCCAACTGCGGTTGAAATTGTATACCGTTATTTTAACTTAGAATAAACAATTAAACTACAATAGTAGAAGTGAGTAGAGACCTAGGGTATATGATCCACCTACCTTTGATATTACTTTCTTTACTTCTCAAGCTGAGCATCTAGATTGCAAAATAACTGATGGGAAACCATAATTTTAATCATGTTGTGAACCCATGATTCCATGTTGATAGGAAAATGTCGAAGGGCAGTCCAGTCATTTGGTTAAGCCATGTAAATAAGTGGACAATTAATACACCACACAATCATACATTCTCGATTTCTCTGTTCTCTCTATTTGTGCTAATTTGCTGGTCTCTTAATAGGTTCCTCTTAAAAGGAGGGTAGTTAAAATCGCGACTTACACACACAAATTCCTATATCCCATCTCAATTATATGCATCTGTTCTTGCATCTAAAAGAGATGGATATGTGTGAACATACAGTGTTACAGTGTACTGTTTTGAAGTTCAGGATTATGTTTAGATAATAAAGCTCTGTGTTAGAACTTCTATGGGATGACTGTTTCTTCTTTTGATTGCGTATCACAGACTGGGCCACTTGCAGCTTATTACAAACTCCCATTGAATCGTGTCGTTGTGGTATGTTATCATTCAGCTTTTGTTTTCAATATCTGTACTTAAGAGCGAAACTAATGTGATTTATGTCCTGTGTATATAGATATATGATGATATGGATTTGCCATGTGGAGTCCTTCGTATGCAACCACGAGGTGGGCATGCACACCATAAAGGGTATGAGAGGCACGATTTAAAGTTCCCTTGTTTTCATGTACTTCTTCTCCATGCAGTAACCGATAGATAATGCTTCCCAAGACTATGGATCAAGAACAATCTCTTAGGTTAGGATTTCAGATCAAATCTAGGCTGGTAGATCAGACAAAACATTGTCTAACACTTTAAGAGGAAACCGGTCAAATTCATTATCATCATTGTATGATTGTTTAACTTACTCTTTAGGTATTATGTTGACGGTGGTGGTCGTGATGAGAATTGAAGTGTTTACTGCTTCTTTATTTCTAGTTAGTCATTCTAAATCCTTTTGCTTGATACATGTTTGAGCTTCAACTCATAAAAACTTGCTTCTGGCAATTACTTGTGTTCAGCGCCAGAAAATCATATCCACTCTAAGTAACCTGTCCTTAGTACGATTGATTTACATATAATCCCCTTTACGCCCTTAAAAAAGACTTATTTTTTAGTAAAAGACTTCTTTACTGAGCAATATTTTACTTTATGAAAGCTTATACCGTCGATTGTTTTGTTCTGTGATTAAAAAGTAGATCCGTGCTTGTAGTTTTTATTACTTTTGTGACTCTCCTTTTCTGACAGGATATTACTATAGTAAGTCGTTCTATCAAGTTTTAGTTTCTAATTCACATGCAAATGATTTTATTTTCTCCAATCTGGTTTCCGGTCCTTAATGATGTGTGAATCATGTAAAAGTTTTGAATTGACATCTTCGTTGCAGTTGACCTTAGTTTTATTAAATCATTACATTGATTTGACTTATTCTTAAAGGGTGATCTTTTGCTTTGGCCCTTTGATTTTACGAGTGCTAAAAAGATAATGCAGTTCTCTATAACAAACCTAGCCTTCTTACCCTGTTTTTTTTACCATTGCTAAGTCTACGTGTTAGTTGACTTGAATTGTGTATCCATCAAGGGAGCTTACTCTTTGTGCTTGACAGCCTTCCAATTTGTTCAAATGGCCTTCTCAGACAGTAGCTTTAATGAGCTGTTCATGATTAGCTATGTTCTCCTGTAATTCTCTTTCTTCTTCTCAATTTAAGTTTGGACTTCATTTCTGTTAGGCAATGTTTATGCCTTATCCATAAGTGGTGAATTATGTATGTTGCCACCTCTAGTATTCTTTTTCTATCACATCTACAACATTCTGCTATGGGATCCTTCATTTGAACTACTTGCTGGATGAATTGACGGCTATTCCACCCCTTATCCTATACTTCTTAGATCTTCCATTCTGACATCATTCTCAAGGTTCTGCTTCTCAATTGGTGAGATCTTTCTCTTACTTTGGCCATTGCTTATTGTTCCGTATTTTAATTACCAGGGAATGGATCTTTCAACCACTCTGCTTGTGTAGATAAGGAGTTCAGAGATGGTGTTTTCAACTACATGTCTATGCTGAGAAATCATGCAAGCTCTACTTCTACATTGCAGCACCTGGCTAGTCTACTTTATTATCAGCATCCTTAACCTGTGCATGTCACTGATACCAGCTTCAAGCATATTCAGTAGCTTGCTTACAGGGAATATCTGCATGTTAGCTACCAATTTGAATGGTGAGCACACCATTATATGCAGGCTGCTTCAATCTTCTTGCTTACAGGAGATGACAGGCTCCTATTCAAATAAGTCTACTGTCTTCATGCATTCTGTCAGTGACTCTTCACATAGTTAGCTTATGAAACTGAATGCAAAGACAAATAGCTCACTGAAAGAAATGCTTGGTAGAGATGCAGAATAATTCTCCTTTGATATTTTGTGCTTATGACTGCACAACCAGTCATCTCTTACAGAATCTGTGAGAACTCCTGTAGCCTCAGGCCCACAGTACATGAGTAGACTCTTTTAGTATTCCATCTTTAGCTGAGACGAAGGAAAAATTCCACTGTTTTCTTGGAAATCTTAACATTCCTCAGAGTCTATTTTAGAAACTCGGAGCATTTAATTTCCTATTTTCGTTCTTCTGATAGTAGTTTTCTTCCTATTTGTTGGCTCACATGTATTGATCATGGTTACTAATGTCATTTAGTAATAACTCTATCCACGGCCATCTTGCATATGCAAATCCATCCTTTTGTTGTCTATCATGTACAGAACCAGCACAAAATAACCTGTAGGCTAAAAGCCTTGTATCATTATTCTTAAACATGTGTTTTGTATATTACTGATTATTTTTTTTGAACTGGTAAGCATCAAAACTGAAATGGAAACTCAAAGCTGAAGCTTTTGAAACTGCCATAACAACCAAAACTTCGAGAGGGCGACTAACCATGGGTGTAAAGTAAACCTTTTCAAATCTTGTTCAAACTTTATTTTTCATTGATATTGATAGTGTGCAAGATAGATTAACCAATGTGAAGCTTGACATGGAATTGACAGTCACGAATAAGATTTTCTGTTATGCAGAAATTTTCTAGGTTGAAATGACTTGCTGGGTTGAAATGCTTGCATCACTTCTTCGGTTGACATGTAAGAACGAGGCTGCATGAATAAACCTAATTGATCCAGTTATCAGAGCAAGCTTGCACGTGCCTTGTTGTGCTTGAACCAAGCCCCAGATATGCTTAAGGCATCTGAAAACCTATACATGAGCTGCAGGGAAAAAATAAATGCTTATGGTGCCCAAAATCTAAATGAACCCAATTTGAATTAGTCAAGCTCAGATCTCTTCAAGCTTATTCAAATCTGTACTTGCAATAGTCCACTGTTTCACATGCTCAATTTTGAATATTTCCTAGAGAATCATCAACGATAAGATGTGAGTATCCACATTGGCACACCATTAAAATGTCTAAGGACCTTCTGTCATACTAATCTCGAAATTCTTTTTGGCAATATGAATCCTTGGAAAAATCTATTTACACTTTTGCTATTTAAAGAAAAATAAAGGAAAATTTGTGTATAGTAATACAAAAGGAAACTGAGAGGAGATTAGGCACTGTCTTCAACGGTCTAAATCACCTTTCAATTTCATCTAGGGTGATGTATCTTGTCAAACAAAGAAGTGAGAAGAGCTCCAAGCGGTTCCTTGGAGGGGGATTGAGCTTTCTTAGTTTGCTTGAGGTCTTGATGTGGAACCTAGAGAGACAGAAACTGAGTTTTTTTACCTTTGAGCTTGAACAAAATAGTTACATATTAGATATCATTCAAGGTGAGTTCCTTTCACGATGATGGTGTAAGCGTGTTAAAGGTTGGGGTTGGGGCCTGAGCAGCCTAAAGAATTTTGGTGAGAGCCAGAGTGAATTATGTAGGGTAACATGTAGTGGCTCATAATGGAGAATAGACGGGTCCTTCGAGATAAGGCAGAAAGCAGCTAACATTAACGGTTGAAATTTGATAATTTCAGTCATTGGTTTTGTTGACACTTATCTAAGGCTTTGACACTTCATTAGACACAACTCAAGGTTTGAGGAGTGGCCAAGTCATCATCGGCATCATAGGGGAGGAGGCAAAGTTGGCCTCCATCTCAACATCTATAAGAGGCTGCCGGTATTGCAGACTCTACAAATGGACCATTTTTAGGGGTTGGGTTTGTTTTTTTTGGGGTGGGGGGGGGGGTGGGGGGGGGGGGGGCAACATGCCTGCACATAATGACCCATTGTTGCATTGCCAAATAGATAGGTGCACTTTTTTCAAAAATCAAACACCTGCCAAAATGATGGAGAGTCTGAGTCAGCATCAATGATGTCGTGTCAGAGACCAATGACTGTTGGAGGTTGATTGTTGTGAAGCACCTTTTGTGGGGGAGAGGGGGGACATGCCTAAGCATGATGACCCACTATTGCATTTCCAAACAGATGGGTGCATTTTTTTTTCTTCCCAAAAATCAAACACCTGAAAAAATGATGGAGAGTCTGAATCAGTGTCAATGATGTCAGTGCTAGAGACCAACGACTATTGGAGGTTGATTGTTGTGAAGTGCCTAGAGTCTCTCAATCACCTTGTTAAGCTTGGCAAGTCGACCAACTTTCATTGTGATCAATTTGAGAGTGAAGTGACTCTACATCACCAGTGGTTGATTAGTTCGGCATACCCAAAGTGCGGTGTTGGAGAGAATCTTTGATGAATGGGTAAAAGAGAGTTTTCATTGATCAAGAGTACGCATGAGGTCGCTGACCGCCCAAGGCTGTCGAGAAGCATCCTATCATGATCTCCGGCTGAAGTGTGGTATCTGAAGTCATCCACAATGACGCTGGTGTAAGAGGTCAAGAATTGCTGGAGGTTGGTTTTTGCAAAGTGCCTTTCAGGGAGAAGCTTAGTCACCTTGTTGAGCTTGACAAGCCGACCAACTTTCAACATGATCAATTTGAGAGTGGAGCAACTCCACATCACTAGTGGTAGGTTAAGGAGCCATGACCAAGGTGTGGTGTTGGAGAGAATCTTTGATGAAGGGATAAAGGAGAGATTTCATGGCTCAAGAGCAAGCATGAGGTTGTTGACCACCCAAATCTGTCAAGAAGCACCCTACCACTACTTCCGGCAAAGTGAAGCAAAGATGAAGCATCCATGATGTAGCGAAATAATTGCCGAATATGATTGGGATGAGCAGACTGCGGCCAAGCCAGCATGGACTCTTTCAAGTGGCCAAGAAATTTCTTAACCAGAGAGAGGACCTAGAACTGGCTGCAATTTGGAAGGAACAATGACCATATCTGGGTGTGCCCTTCGAAGTTGAATGAGATGACCAGAGGAACGGAGAAGGGGAGTAATTTGCTGGGTAGACTTGTGGAGGGCGGCATAGTAAGATGTTGGGGATGGGGATGAATTAATTAGAGAGGGGAAATACATTTGCAAGTGGAGGAGGATGTGAAGGGGGTTGGCGATGCTGAGGGGAAGCCCTAGCGCTGCCATCAGGGGGTGGGGGGGGGGGGGGGGGGGGGGGTTAGACACTATGGTTCAGGAAATTCAGGCTTAAACTTTAACTTTAGGCATTTTGTTTGTGCCATACAATGCCAGCTAATTTCTGTTCTCATAGAAAATGGGTCTGGACGGAACTGACTGTTTATTTTATGGTCGAGATTCTTCTTTAATAGGTTTAATTAATTTGTGTAATGGACTTAAGACCATTCCCTTCTGAACAGAAACCTAAAGAACACAGTGCACCATACTTGTCTGCAGCTTGATAATACACTGAGAACACTATGCATGAAGAACATTCTTTGATAAATTCCTCAGAAACCATCAGTTAAATAATTGAACTGTGTTGTAAATTATTCATTCGGGTCATACTATATCTTTAGCATATTTATAAATCCATATCAGAACTCCTTTTTCAGGCTAAAGAATGTGATCTATCACTTTCGAGGAAACAGAGAGTTTGGACGATTTAGAATCGGTTGGTGTCTACTTCTGCGCTACTTTCCTGATTAAGAAATATCCTTGGTGTTGGTTTCTACAAACTAACAGTTTATCTATTGGTTCAAGGCATAGGAAGACCGCCGGGGCAGATGGATCCCAAGGCTTTCCTGCTCCAGAAATTCAACAAAACAGCTCATGACAGGGTATGTGCGAGCGTGCAATAAGAGTCCTCTGCTAAAAACCATACTGCATTACTCAATTACGTCTTACTGCTGTTACTTTAAACTTTACTTTATCCAAATGTCTTCCTTGATAAGCTTGAACAAACTTAATGCAGCAGCCTATAAAAATCTCTTTAATTTTACCTAATTTTATAGGATGTTCTGCATGGGCATCAATTTGTTAAACAAAATTCAATTCCATATGACAATTCTCAATGCAAGTCATAGCCTTTGTCCAGACGATATGAAATAAACCTAATATTTTCTCTGTATGCAAGAGTTGATCTATAGCACAATCTTGTTTAAAACCATATTTGCTAATCCAATCTACTGAGAGTTTTTGCTCGACTACTAAAAGCAGCAAGTTTTATTTGCAACTTCTCTCTCTTTTTTTTCCCTTCCTGTTTTTCTTTTCGTTTTATAACTGTACGGGAAACATAATGCATTTTGTTGCTTGCACCAGATTGATTCTGCTCTGCAGGAAGGGGTTGACATCCTGAAGTTGCTCCTGGACAAGGGCTTGACAGAGTGCGCAAGGTCCACAAACACCGACCAGAAATACAAGCATTTAAGAGTTCAAAACTTATCTTGTGAGGAATTCTAGTTAGATCGTTTTGCTGTTCTCTGTCTAAAATGTGTGTTCCTTTCACTAGCCAGGCCGTATCGTTCATAATTCCCGTCTTACGCTAATTTAGGATTTGTCTTTGCCACCCTTTTAATCAGTTCAATGTGCACTTCAGAGATTTCAACATGATCTGTGTACTTTGTAGTTGAGCTATTCTGTACTCTTTCTTCATGCTAACAATATTTTGCAATTTAGTTCTTCCGTATTTCTCTTTGATCGCGAAATGGAGGCCACCAAGTAGAACTACTTTGCGTGTAGAAGTTTGCAAGTCCGAAACGGGCAATTTTCTGCAATATTAGCTCTTGTATCTGCAGGGAGGAAAGTTATGGTTTCTCAATGGGAGCAGATTGAATATGTGAATGAGGCAGTCTTGAATCAGAAACATCATCAAGATTGCAATATCAATTTGCAAACCATGTCAGGTTTGCTATTTAGCATTGCTCACATGAACACACCAACTCAGTTTTCTTCTTCCCAGGCCAATTCATTTTGTTATCGAAAACAAAATTCCCGAGAAATGATCAGAAAATCTACAAGGACTTTTTCGCGGCCAAGGCCAAGTAAACTGTGTTCATAACATTGGCATATCAATCAGCAATGAATCTTGTGAAATGAAAGTCGTCGCAAATAGCTGGTGTCTGTTCAAATTCAATCTCATCTGCTTATTTATCATTCATTCAAACCATTGAATTTGGATTCATTATATCAACACTTTGCAGCAACAGGGAGATACACTGAAGCCCATCTAATAAACCAGGATCTCCAAGCAGCCATGGCCTGTAGCCATATCTAAACATTAACAAAATAGATCTGATATGGATGCATTTCAGAGATGCCTGACTCACATATTGCAGAACTTTCTGTGGTTTCAGGGTCCTCAGTTACATGTATACTTACAAAAAATGAAACAGTAGTCATCATGCATTGTCTGTCTGCAGCGCGAGATCCAATACTGCCGCGCAAATGGCTTCTGTGAGTAATCCCAGATCTCTATTAAGGTGGACCAGGTGGAAATCTAGTTAGAGATAGAATGATTAGTTATTTCTCCATTTCTCTAAGGAAATGATATATAAAAAAAACCATTACAGAACTACAGTGATATGTGGAGACCTTCCAAAGCTTCTGCTCCAGTTGTTCAGGTCTCAGTGTCAAGAAGTAATATTAACCTATAGGATGGAAAGTAAATCTGCTTAGCTTCAGATATTGATATTTGAAGCAGAGCTTTTGTGAAACAACATTATCACAGAACGATGATAAAGAGTATGACAAAACTGTGTATATACAGCTGAAAATTCAAATCAGATACCACATTGTCATCTCTAGATACAGAAGGATTGGCAATTATTGATATAGAACCCAGAGCACATTTGTCTTGGAGAAGAATTATGGGAAGGCTGCATGATATTGTAATTAACATTTATTATATATAAATAATAATACATAAACTGATGGCAGAAGTTGCAAACGTATTTGCACCAGAAAAACATCACTTGCCTGGAACAAGCATGATGTAGCAAAATTTCTCTTGCAAGAATCATCTTCTGGTGTGGGTTGCTCTTGTGGCACAACTGCACCAGACAGTAGACCTTAATCATGCGAGTAACCACAATTTTCTCTGAAATGTTAAAATGAAGATGTATGAATAGATTCATGAATCAGTGAAGCAGAAAGCGAGCACAAGACAACGCTGTGAAACATTATAAGGTCGTTCATGTCTGTATATGAGTAAGAATTCCTGGTACGATTCCATCCCAAATCCTACCAATCGAACTATAAGATTGACTATCTAAATGGAAAATTCAACTTGTCATATACAAATACATGCCATATTCAAATGTTTTGAATAGCAAGATTAATATTGTGGTGTGACATGCTTGGAAGCAGCATCCAAAACCACTGAAATTCTATTTTTGTATGTGGGCATACAATTTACAGGATGCATTATCATTTAGGCACCTAATGAACAAATAAAGTTCTATTTGTGATCATGAATCATGATGATAACTTTAGAATAAGAAAAGATCATAAAGTTATCCTATTAATAAGTATAGTTGTTATTACTACAAATAAGGTTATATAAGAGGTGAGACGAGGCCGCTCATCATCATAAAAAACCCTAAGTTTCTATTTACCAATCCTAGGAGTAGGAGTAGGGGAAGCGAGCAATGACTTTACCATCTAGTAAGTAGGTGCTTTCCTTTCCTTTCAAGTATTGTATTTATTTTCCATCATGTTTGATTTAATTCCAGCACTTTATCTATTTAATTATTTTTTAATTAATTTACAGCTTTCATAAGCGTAGTTTTTCACATCTAGAAATGAGGGGATTTCTTCAGTCAAACCAAGAATATATATATATTTTTTGAGGAGATATTAAGAATAATCTTGTAAATCAGGCATGAGTGACAAACATCTAATGTAAGTGTGCATTAAAAGGAAAGAAAAAGATCGACATCTCAATGGTATTAATACATCCTCATCAAATTCTTACCTATTTTCTGTCCCTTTAACAAGGGGAGAATTATTTCGAGTTCGATTTGGACATGCACAGATCCAGTTACATCTCCAGGATAGGATTTGAAACATTCCTAGACAGGCTGAAGCTGTGTATTTTGGATGTCGGCCTAACAATTCAAGTAATTTCGCATCTTCTTTCTCAAACTTTTTGATAGAATACGAGACAGGAATTTAACTTTTTTTTTATTCTTGAGCAGGGAAACAAACCTGACGAATTGCCTGAGCAGATCTTATGTTGTGTGCGGCTTAATGGGATCGACCACACCAGATACCAGCAACTCGCACTACATTCTGTAAATCAAGAGCCTGGAATGCTGTGAGTTCAGGTACTGAAAGACTTCAATGTGCAGTTAGTCTTGTTTTCAGGGTTTAAGCAGGAGAGAATTACTGAGAATACTCTTGTGGCCTTGAGATACACAGATGTCAAGAAAGCGACGAAACATCCACCTGCTACGCTACAAAGGCAAGAGAAAACACTGCACATACAAAATCTGTAGTATTTAGTCAGCATCAAATACAAAAACAATGAGAGATTTATGAATAAATGACTCTTGAAGCAATTGCTGCATCAGGAACCCTCGTCACTGCATATGCTGATGAACAGAGGCAGATAGAAATATGATATTTTACACATAATTTGGCATTGATATAGAGGGGTTCCCTGATTGTATGATTCATCCAATGAGACACCATAAATGTAATGCCTTGTACATGAATATGTAATTGTTTCTTTGAATGGTTCTCTCCATTATTCAATCAAATTTGTTTCCTTATGTTGTCTTTAAAATTATATTGTCTGCCATAGTTTGAAGAGCAAGAACTCTAATGTGCATTTGCTGATACAAGATTGTATCTCTGAAAAACATAATCATGAAAATTAGTATCTCAACTCTATTGCTAGTGTTGCTGATACAAGATGGTGCTTCTTGATTACTGCAAAACAAAATTCGAGTAGTTTGGTCTAATTACGATGTGCAGTTCTTCGTGCTGATTTGAAACCTCGTGAACTTTCTGTTCGGCAAAGTTGTGTGCTACTTAATTGAATTCTCCTGGGTCCAGAAAATTTGCTGTTGCAGAGAGGCTTTCCAGGAGCTGCCACACACTGCATGTGTTGAACTCCAGTAATTCCATCCTAAAAAGTGAAGTAATTGGCCTGCTGATTCTTACCAAGCTTCGGAAATTTCCAATGGAACCAGAAAGAAAGCAAGAGTTAACTCACAAGTCAGTATCAAACAAAAACATCATGAAAACATGGTGGCTGGATTCATGAAGAAGTCAAGTTAGTAATGTGTTTGAAAAGGTAGATCAAATCAAAATATGGCAGACACAAAGCAGATTTTCTTGTCATCTGCAAAATAAAGGAACTATAATAGAACTCTTCAACTGTTTCACATATCACAATAAACAATAGACTTCTTGCCAGCATGGCACTGCACACAAACACCACGACGATGAAGTGAGCTAAACAAACTGGCGAGTTGCTCTCACTGATGAAGTGAGACGCGCAATTGCTAAAATCTTCAGAACACCACCTGAAATTATATGGAAAATAGCAATATGATGGGAATAAGCAGCATCACCAAATTGTATAAGCGGGGAGAACCTGGAAGAAAACCGTCAAATGGTGAACTACTAAAAGTGTATGCAATTGTTATGCAGTAAGATAATCTTGATTTTTCAAGATCGGAGTCGTGGCCAAGTAGAAGACAACAGAAAGGAGAGGGGGAAACAGGTGACAGAAATAACCAAGGGGGCAAAAAAAAAAAAAACACTATGAACTATGCAGAGTCTGCAAACTGTTTTAGATTCTGAATGGATTGAGATAGTAAGGATGTCTGATGAAAACAAAAACGAAACTTTAAACACAAAATCCTACACTGAAAGAAACAAGTTTCTCTTGGACCCGGATTGTTGTGTTTGGCTGTATCAATCTATTTTACTCCATTCAGTTACTGTTGAAAGCAACCGATCTATCCATTTTTCCTGCTCAAGTCTTGTTAATTTTGGCCTGACCTAGTTCTAGCCACAGCTAACTACTATAATACCGCTCTCCCGAGCATGTCCAAATTATTCCAAGCAAATCTCTTTTTTTTTTCCAATCCTCAATAGAAGTGTCCATTTACTCTCTTATCTCTTGGAAAATTTTCATAAATTGTCTAATATGATGAAGCTAATTACCGTGGATTAACAGTCGCAAATTAGATCTAGCATGGTGTTCCTGGAGACCTCAACAAATCTTTATATCTAATATGATGAAGTACTCTTCTATAAATCATACTTATCTCGGCAAAAGCATGGAGAATCCAAAAACATGGTGCTGACATTTGTGTTATCTTCTTCTAATGGACTGTTATTTAAGAGATTGATGCTATCTTCTTGCATGCAAGTTAAAGGCGGTGCAAAGTGTTGTAAACGAAATTGTTATATTCTGATACCAATTGTTGCATGCATAATCCGGGATACCATACTTACTATGATACCAATAATTGGGAGATACGGAGATCCCCACCGACAACCTCAAGCACGTCATGAGATCGATTACCTCGAGCACACAAGATGAATATTAAAAGATATAAGAAGAACATACAATTTAACGTGTTTCGGCTCAAACTTGGCCTACATCCACGGAGAGAGAACTTGAAAGAGTTTTATTAATAAACTTGATCGAAAAGATCTTACCTTCCTCTCGATGACACAAGAGTATTCACCTTCCTTCTCCTTGCTCCTCTCTTTATGAACCTTCACCTTGCTCCTCTCTTTCTTGGCTTTTTAGGGCCTTCTTGACTTTTTAGGGCCTTACATTGTTGTTCACCACAACTTTCTTCTGCTCCACTTTACAATGCTGGGTTACAACTTTTATTTATAAGATTTTACAATACAAATTCTATTTGAACTATGAGATGATCTTGGCTATTGGAGGTTTGAAGAATCTTGATCAATCCTATTAGGAGTTGATCTTCTTGATCTAGAAGGATTCTATACCTTTAAATTTTTAGAAACAAATCTTCATTGAGTAGGAATTGAATCCTATTCATAATCATTCACTCATTCAGTCCTCCTGAAAAGAGAACTCGCAATCGCCCGAAAAAGAAACCCCTACACCTTGATTTGCTTCTTCTGGTTCAAGTCATTGTCTTCTCTAACTCAATTGGATTTTCTTAGAATATCATCTCCTCTTGAAAAATAAGACAAAATCCTAGCACAAAGGTCCTAGACAAAGAGGAACCTGTGTTTTAAAGGAATTTTATAGTGAACCAATACTTGGATGGTGTCATATGAACAGATACTACAGAAAAACACACCTAGTTTTTAATTTTCCTCGAATTTTTTTTTCAAGGGTTATCTTAGTACACTTGACAACGTTGCATAAAGCAGTCCATCAGAATCAACTTCTCCATCAAACATGACAAGCACTTGTAAATTACTTTCTTCCATATCTGATAGCATGGTAAATGCTGTCCAGCACAATGGTTAATCCATGCCAATGACATACAATCATCAGCATAATGGTTAATTCACTTTCTCAGGGAAAGAATGCCATTGCTATATTTATCAACATGACATTTTAAAATATGAAGTGACCTGCTTCAGTAAATCAGAATGTGATCTTTGCGAGGCACTTGGTTGCTGCAGCATGCTAGTCATAGATCTTACACTACGGGCTAATAAGGAAAGCAGAGAAAAATAATGACAAGTGCTGAATCCACAATAAACACAGAAGCATCTATACCACAAAACCATTTTGTTGGAAGATTGTGGTTACCCAGAATAAGATCGTATGAAGGAACCCACAATCAACTAAACATCTAATACTCGAAGATTCGTTGCCAACCTAGGCAGGATGGATACTTCAAATATGAAGTCATGTCATGTTGGACACGTGTCAGCCACATATATCAGACACGTTACTTTACTTCTATTTTTATGTACTCTTTAGAATCTGATGTGGTTTATGTTTCGTGTTGTGTTGGACACGTGTCAGGCACGTGTCAAAAGAGATAATTCCACTTTTTATGTGTTTTAAGAATCTGAAGTGGTCTATGTCTCGTGTCGTTGTTATCGTGTCCGTGCAACGTAGTTGCCAACTAAATTTTAGTTGTGCACTGATAGACCCAACAATGTCTACGACATATCTGGGTACCCAAAGACCCCATTTGTTTTTGGTAATTCTTTATGTAAATTAGAAAATGGTGAGTATAAAGTAATGGAACAGAGCAGTGAAGGATCATGAGAACATATATCTCTCATATTCTCTTTTGTATACAACATTAATGCTTCTAGCATGGCCATTTATTGCTTATACATTATTATTGAGATAAGAATTCTCATATTATTTTACGGGCCTGTTTGTTTTGCCGCAAAACGTCGCAAGTCGCAAGTCGTAAAATGAGAATGGAAAAAGTGAACTGTAGCAGAGTAAATATATTGTGTTTTACAGTGTTTGGTTAGTAAAGTGAAATTGTAAATGAAAAAGTATATTGTGTTTTACGGTGTTTGGTTGGTAAAGTGAAAGTGTGAATGAGAAAGTATATGTGTTTTACGGTGTTTGGTTGGTAACTTAAAAGTGTAAGTGGAAAAGTTGGCCACAAAATTAACTATAGCAGTGATTTAAATATTAGAAATACTATTAAATTAAATATACTATTGAAAATTAAATTGTACTAATAAATTTGAGATAAAATATTAATAATTTTAATTATAACAATAATATTAATAAAATATTAGTAAAATTAGTAAAATATTACTAAAATATTAACTAAAAAATAATTATAAAATTTTAAGAAAATAAAAAGAACATTAATAAAATTTAAGGATACTAATAAAATATAAATATTAAAAATCTTAAGAAAAATAATAAAATATAGTTATAATATTATAAAATACTTAAGATTATTATAATATTAAATTTTATTATAATAATATTGTAATATTATAAAATATAAAATAAACAAAGTAAAATATAATTATAAATTAATAATAAAATATTATTATGATATTATTATAATAAATTATTACAATATTAACATAATAAAATATTAATATAATTTTAAAGTATATTATAATATTAATAAAGTAATTATTTATATTAAGAAATAAATAAATTAAATATATACTAATTTTATATTAAAGCATATTATTGTTATATTAATAAATATTAAATCTAAATAAAATATTAAGAAAATTGGTGTAAATATTAATAAAATAATAAAGTATTAAATAACAATATTAAATTAAAATAATTAAATATTAAATATTAAAACAATATTAAAAATAATAAAAAACTAAAAAATGCAAATATAAAATAATTAGATAAGAAATTAAACACTATTAAAAATATTAAAAATATTAAATATTTAATAATATTAAATTATATATTGATTGTCATGTAACTGCTTTGGGACTGCAAGTGTACTACAAGTGGAATTTACATGACCACAAAATTAATTGTAGCAATTGCAAATGGGAAAATGTGAGTGTAAAAGTGAGATTTACATGACCACAAATTTAACTGTAGCAACTGCAAGTGGGAAATGAGAGTTGTATTTTGCAAGTTGTTTTGCAGCGAAACAAACAGCGAAAAATGAAAAAGAGGTTTTACGACTTACGATTTTGCGGCCTTTTGCGGGGAAACAAACAGCCCCTACCATTCTGTATACTTTCCCTGAGTAGTGTGGATCAATTAAATGGTTTATTAACATGATTTACTATAATCAGGCAGTAATCAAATGATCCAGCTTAAGATGCTTGCAAGGCATTACCCTTTCCGGAATACCCTTTGTTTAATGCATCACATAATTTACATTTCTTTCCTTTTATAATGTCAAGTTAAAAGGTTTAGTGATTAACCTTTTGTTTCTCTTAAAAGTTTTAAATTTAGCAATGGAGATCAACAACTAGGCAATAGAACTAAAATATCGTTTAATTCTTTTAGAATACAGCACACAAATCTGTTAGAATGTAGATACATCCTACAATCATATAACAGAAAAAAAATGAGGTTGTAAAGATTAATTACTACGTCGATCCACCATACCAATTCCTCAACAACTCCATTGCACCACCAACCAACTCTTCTAAATGCTGAATACCGAAATAATACCTAAAAGACTTTACACCTCATCTTTCACACTCCGGTTATAAACTCAATTTTAAAAATGATCAGATAAATTGCAGAAGTCTGATTCAAAGGCTTCTCCTTGACATGGCCACGTCAAAACTCCATAAATACCAATCATCCTCTATAGTGATGCCCACCTCTACCATATTAAAGTAGCTCTCCTTGAGATCCAAATCAGAACCAACCATGGTGTCATATCATAGTATCACATGAATCAAGAGAAATGCTCTGGATCCAAGCCAAACATAGGAGACATGAACACTACATCTAATGAGGTCGGCTAACAAAATCAACCAGTTGCTCTCAGTAATGCATAACACATACAATTGCTCAAACAAATTACCTAAAATTTGTCGCAAGGGAATATTTTCACGTGGCATCATTATGGGCATGAACAACATGCCATCACATTGCATCATAGGGAAAGTGAACCTGGTAAGTAAATCAAACAATCTAACAGTGTCACTGCCGCAGAAAATGTGTAAACTTGCTACATAAAGATACCCACAATAATTAATTAAGTTTTTCTGTCTATTTAACCCTTGCACAAGACTTAGAACACTGGTCCATATTTGAAGGTATGTTCTTATAAAGTTTAGTAGTAATTTCTTCTCTTTTTTCTATTTAGTGTTACGTTTTTGTGTTGGTGGTGATGGTGCTCGTGTGTGTTTTTGGTGCAACCCTCATCTGACGGTCTTAATATAAAAAGGATTATCACAACCCTTATCATGCTTCGATTGTTATTTTTTTTTTTTTTTTTTTTTTGTGGGGGGGGGGGGGGGGGGGGGGGGGGGGGGTTCAACAACAACAACAACAATAAGCCATTTATCTCAGGTATTTGGGATAAGCTATATGAACCAAAAGAGAATTACGACCGATCGGGCACAAAGATCGAGCACATGAATCAGCTTTCTCCACCCATTCTTATCGAGCAATATGCCTTTATTAAGACATTTAGCCTCTATATCTTGTCGTATCACCTCCATCCATGTTTTCTTTAGTCTCCCCTTTACTCTTTTAACTTGTCCTAAGTTGATAAGCTTTACTCGCCGGATTGGCACATCTATGGGTCTACGTCGCACATGACCAAATAATTGTAGGTGATTTTCTCTCATTTTTCTTCTATGGGGCTACACCTATCTTGGTAAAAATATCCTCATTTCTCACCTTATCTCTTCTCGTATTACCACACATCCAACGAAGCATGCACATCTCTACTACACTCATCTTCTGAGCATGATACTTCTTTATAGCCCAACATTCTGTGTCATATAACAAAGTAAGCCTAATAGCAGTTAAAACTTTCCCTATATATACAATTTTAAGCAGAAGAGATATAGTAAATTCAATTGAAACTTTGGTGTAGTCGAATAAAGAACCACTTGGTGCATTGCTTTCTGCATATATTTGTCAAGGAATACCTCAGTGTCCTTGGATTAGAGTTTCTTACAATAGTGTAGTAGAGTCAACCTTTTATCAAGTTTGTGGTTGATGTTTCCAAGGCAGGTCTCAGGCAGTCACTACTCTTAAATGCCCAGACACTGCATTGGCGCCAAGAACACCTAAACATTTAGGTGGTCATCCAATTTTTTACTTTATGTGTGTGTGTGTGTGTACACACACACTGATCAATTAATACAAAACTAATCATACACTTGAGATTTGCTTCAAATTTAAGAGCTATTTTGATGCCGGCAACTAAATGGAAAGTGGAGCAAAGTTTTGAAAGTGGCTCCACTTTCCAACCTTTTCCTGTTAAGAGGACACAAGTTGGGAGGAAAGTGACTGGAAAATAATGCGGGAGTTTTTGGCCCTTTCCACTTTCTTAATTTTGGTCGACGGTGGATGATAAGTGGGAGGAAAGGGGGGGAGAGACTAAAAAATTAATATCATAATTCATTCCCCCCTTAATTATCCCTATTTATGGAAATTAAGAATGAAACATGCACGCCACCCACAATTTTCCATTTCTTCACTTTCTTAAAACCAAACAACAATCACAAATAGGAGTGAGTAGACTCTTGATAAAGCACTTATTACTCATCTTTTATTTAGACGCCGGCATCTACAAAACCCTTAATGTTAGTTGTAAACTGATACACCATGATATCCTGTAAATCATGCCAAGGCTTCTGATAACCTCTCAACATAATAATTCTTTATATTAAATTTGAAAATCATTGCTAAAAGTCGTGAATAGATCCCATTAAGGGAATTGCACATGACATGCATATATGTGATGTCCATCCTACATTTCTGCTAAACAAGTGTATCCTGCTTCTAGCATCACAACTGCCAGGTTTATTGTTTACATGTTATTCAGCAAAGGATTCTCATTTATCATCTTTCCTATCCCGTTTACTATGTTTTTCTTTCAGCACTAATCATGCAATTTATTGTTTCAATACCAAGAATCACCAAATTTGAAAAATCATGAAATAAACAGCAGAACTAGTTTAAAATGCTTGCAAGACTTGCTTGCAAAGTCAATTTTAAAATAGTTTAGCAAAAGTTTAGCGATCGACATTCTGAGTTTCTCATTTAAGTTCTAAATGGAGATAACCAACTAAACAACAGAACAAAAAGAGCATTCATTTTTTATAATACAACACTGAAAATATAGTAGAATGTAATGAGGATACATCATAAACAAATCAAAGAAGTAAGATAACAAAGATCACACGTAACAACGAAGACAATGAAAAAATCAGAGCAAAATACAACAACAGTTACAGATACAAATTCGTGGTGTTCCAATCAAGTACCTCACAGAATCCACAATCAACTGAAAGAATCCTCATACGCTTCTAGCATCTTCGGATCTATGGGCACCATTTGATCCCAGCTTTACAATCCCGTGTCAAGTTATTGAAGGTTTCCACCTGCGTCTTCGCCCTATAAAGCACCTCCGTGTCCACTGCGGCCCTCATGTACCCGTCAAACTCCACCGGCTTCCCACCATTGAGCGCCAGTGTCTCATTGTACCATTCACTTTTATTCCCCCACATTTCCTTATAATCATCAAGCAAATGCACCTGATAGTGTGACCTCAACTTATCAAAATAATTGTAAAAGGCTCATTCGTTGCAACATAAAGGTTCCTCCAAGGCTTAACAATCTTCAGGAGCTTCTGCAAGATAGCATCAGGGGCCGTATCGGCACCCAGATTAGGCCAAAGCTCCTTGTTCTGTGCCTTCCACCCACGAACAACATGGACGGCGTCATAGTCCCAGTCCATCTTCCCCGCAATCTCGGAGACAATATTCATCAGCCTCTTCGACTTCCAAATTGCCTGCCACGGCCTCTGAATATACTGGCAGCTCGGCCTTCACACACCCTGTACCAATAATTCTCAGGCTCCGGCCCGTCAAACTGCCTCCAGACGACTGTGCTCAGGTCCTTCTTGAGCTGCATTGGAGTAACCTTGTATGTCGGAACCTTTCTAACTGTGATCCGCCCTGCATTCCCTTTCTTGCTGCTCTTCCGGTCCCACCGCCGCCAGTCCTTCAAGAATTCCCCTTCCTCCACCACCGACGCGGACTCCTTCAGATGCTCGAAATCGAAATAGTACCTGAAATCCTTCCCTCCTCATCTTTCCCACTGGGATTATAGCTCCCACTCAAGCAAACACTGAGATCCATCACAAAGGTCCGGTTCAAGAACTTGGCCTCCCCGAGCCCACACAAGAAGCTCCACAGGTACTGATTCATCCCCTTGCAGTAATCCCCACCCCTCGTATAGTACAAGTACCTCCCTTTCTTGAACTCCGACTCCGACCCCACCGTCGGAATCGTGTCGTTGATCTCCGCATCCGGCACCTGCTGCACGACCGGTCTCGTCGGCGACCTCGGCAACCGTTTCGGGGCGGCATTGACGCCGGATCTGAACTTTCCGGCGTGAACGATCTCGAACGCGCAGTTATTATCCCCCAGCGCGAATCGGAAGCGGCGGTAGTCCCTGTACCTCCGCCAAGACTTCTCCTTTCGGTTGCGGAACCGCCAGGAGGCATCGCACTCGTCGGGGGCGGATCGGGGACGGGGGCGTCGTATCTGAGGAAGACGATGGATTTCTTGAAGACGCGGGCGTTGAACCGCTGGATCGAGGCGAGGACGGCGGGATCGGAGCAGTTGAGAGCGGGCGGCGGCGACGACGTCGAGTTGCAGGACGGCGATGGGGACGGCGGTATGGCGGGGATTACGAGGGGGCGGCGCTTGGGGGGATGGGGACGAGGTCCTCGCCGGTGTTGACGAGGGAGTCGTCGGAGTGGAAGGTGGAGTTGGGGAGGGTTTGGGTGAGGGTTTTGGTGAGGGATTTGGCGGACTGGAGCCAGGGGTCCGGGGGCTGGTAGGTGATGGCGACGACGGTGATGATGAGGACGGCGAGGACGAAGAGGGAGAAGCAGAGGTTGCCGACGAGCTTGACGGCGGTCTGGCCGAAAGGGGTGTCGGCGGGGTTGAGGCGGGTGTAGGAGTGGGTGTGTGAGTTAGAGGGGGGAGGGTCCTTCATCTTTTTGGTGGAGGAGGTGAAGTTACCGGCGGAGGAGATCGGAGGAGGGGCAGAGAGTAGCAGGTGGGGGAGTGAGAGGGGAGAGAGAGTATATTGTTTTACTTGAGAGTGACTCCTCACCTAAGCTTGTAGCTGTCCTGTGCAAAAAATGTTGTTTGAAAATGGTCAATTTTTTGGAAAAAAAAAACCTCTTTTAAAATTTAATTCTAAGAAACAAATCTGTTCGGAATTAATCCGGTCATGTCGGCGTCACATAAATGCTGAGCTGTTTACGACTCACTTGCGTGAGATGATTATTTCTTCGTAGGATTTGACGAGCTCGGATTTATTTTCTTCTAATTTTAAAATTTTAGTATTAACATCAAAGTACTTAGCACAGTAAATAAAATATTTATTTTTTTAAGGGCATGTTTGGCTGTTTGGATTCAAGGAATTGGGTGGAAGTGAGGAAGTGGGAAGTGTCTTTTCTCATTTCCGCTGTTCATCCAAACACCGGAAAAGAAAAATGGAAAAAGTTCTTTTCCTTCTCTCTTTTCTCCTTACACAACGTTTTCCTCACTTCCAGAGTGCTACAGTTAATTTTATGGTCATGTAAATCTCATTTGTAATAAATTGTAGCACAAAACAGTTAATGTTTTGCTCATGTAAATCTCACTTGTATTCTAATTACAGTCTAATTTTTATTTTTCTAATTAATTTTTAATTTAATATTATTTTGCGGTCAACTTTATAGTCAACTTTTCACTTTCACTTCCACATTACCATCCAAACACCGGAAAAGACATAACATTTTCCAAACCACACTTCCCAACAACATCCAAACACCAGAAAACTTACTAACCAATTCTCAAGTTCCAAAGGGAACTATTACCACTTCCTCACTCTTCACTTCCTCACTTCCACCCTTAACCAAACAGGCCCTACAAAGAAGTGTGCGAAAGTAAAGAAATGGAGAAATGTAATTGCTCACTTCTCTATCTATCCAACACTACTAGAAAGAAGAAGATGGGAAAACTCTTTTTCCTTTTCTCTTTTCTTTTTTACACAATCACTTCCTCACTTCTAAGATGATACAGTTAATTTTGTAGTCGTGTAAATCTCATTTGTAATAAGTATACCTCAAAACAGTTAAATTTTGTGGTCATGTAAATCTCACTTGCATTCTAATTGCAATCTAATTTTATTTTTCTTAATTAATTTTTATTCTAATATTATTTTACGGTCAATTTGTGGTCAACTTTTTCACTTTCACATTCACCTTACCAACCAAACACCAGAAAAACATAATATTTTAAAACCACACTTCCAACAATATCTAAAAATCGGAAAACTCACTAACCAATTCCCAAATTTCAAAGAAAACTGTTACTACTTCCTCACTTCCACCCCTAACCAAGCAACCCAACAGAAGGTTAGTCGTTGATTTGACTTTTTTTTTATATAGTTTTTCAAATTAGATCGTTTTTCTGAATAAAAAATTGGTAAAATAAAATTGTGTTTATTGTGAGTTTTCAAAATTTATAGGAACAAGGTGAGATCAGACTGCAGGTGAGATTAGACTGCAAGTGAGATTGCAAGTGAGATTAAATGCCTTCGAGGTCTTGTAATTACACTGTAAGTGAGATTTACATGAGCACAAAATTAACTATTTTGAGTTATAACTTATTACCAATGAGAGTTACATGATCACAAAATTAACTGTAACACTTTAGAAGTAAGAAAATAGTTATGTAAAAAGAAAAAGAAAAAAGAGAGAAGAGTTTTTTCATTTTTCTATTATGGTGTTTGGATGGACAGCGAAAGTGGGGAACGAGGCCTCTCACTTTCACCTGTAGCCAAACAGTAGGATAAAGTTGTAATTCAAAATTTATTTTAGAGATAGGTGTGGACAATAAATAAAATGGGTGTGAGTAAAACTTCTCTTAGGCTAAAGTAAGAGTTGAATTATAAAAATTATTATGGAATCATGGAGTTTACGAGGCATCGTCGCCATTTTTAAGGTTTCTTAGTGTATGAAATTTGAGCACCAGAGTTGCACGAAGGAGTTGAGGATGGAGATTCACCTTTTTTTCAATTTTAAACCCGTGCTCTCGTGTAGAGGTCAAAATGACCTCAGAAAGTTGCTGATACGAAACCAAGCGATCAAATTTCTCTTGAAGTTCTCACAACAATCAACTGCCTCCAT
>JAVJIF010020530.1:0-51689 GCA_038442645.1 Agave tequilana
TGATGAGCTCACTACCTTTTGTCATCTTATACTTGAAAAATATGACATGATTAAAAAGAATAATAAAAATTGAAAAAGGAACTTGCTTGCATGCATAAAGAACATGACTCATTTAGAGATAACATTGCATGCTTAGAAAAAGATAATAAAAGTTGGAAAAAGAAATTTGATTGCATGCTTAAAGAAAATGATTCTTTTAGATCTAAGATTGCATGCTTAGAAAAGAAAATAAAGATTTAAAAAATGAGAATGTTTCCTTATTTTCAAAATTGAATGATCTTTGTGAAGGGAACAATATTTGAAAAATGATATTGCTATGGTGGAACAACAAAAAGAAAGATTTTACAAGAAAATAAATCTTTAAAAAGAAAATTTGTTGAAAAAGAAAAGGATAATGTTTTCAAAAGAAAAAGAAAAATGATTCTTTATCTCACCATGCTTTACATGCCACAACTAATGAGATTAAAAATTTGAAAAATAAAATTGATAATTTGAGCTCTAATTTGAGCACATGTGCATTCAATCATTCTAAGTTGGAATTTTTGTTTCAAAAAGAAACAAGTTCCTCATGCTCATGCACATCATCATACTCATCATGCTCATGCTTATAGTGCACATCACGATCACAATCACACTCATAAGCATCATGCTAAGGTGTACATATGTACACATTGTGGCCGCAAAGGCCATCTAGCAAAATATTATTTGATAAGAAACCATATCTATATTTTGCTAAGTATAATAAATTTTGGGTTCCTTACAACAATGCTAACCCCAAAGGACCCAAGAAAACATGGGTACCGAAACCCCCCACCCTTTGATTTTGATGTAGGTGAGGGCTCTCACAAGACGTGAGAGGATTGGTGCCTTGGTAGCGAATGCAATGAAACATGATGGACAAACCTTTGGATGCATTGCTATCAAGAAATTTTGGTGGAAAAGACCACCATGCTTGGAGCTTTGAAGTTGGAACATTTCTTAACTCCTATTTTTATATACATGCTTTTACTTACATTCATAGCATGTTCATGATTTTGTTTGATTTGTGCTTCATGTGGTATTTACATGCTTAGATGTAGAATATATCAAACTGTATGTATACATATACAAATAGTGAATTACAATTGACTCTTAAATAATTGAACTTCATGCTCACTTGTATCCACTTTATGCATATGTATAATCTAGTTTTGATAATTCTCATATATACATGTTTTGCCAATTTTTGTGATTTACTTCATGTTATGCATGCTTAATTCAAATCTAATAAATATACATGTATACCCGTGAGTCTCTTGCCTTCATGCAAACATTTAATAGACTCTTTTATTTTTGGGATATGTATGCATATTGTTAGATTTGTATAAAACATACATATACCATGAAAAGTTGATTTAGTGAAAAATGATTTTTCATGATTTGTTGTTAAAAATTTGACTTATGATCGTTTTGGGCTTCAATGACTATTTTCATGAAGATACTATTTACATAACCTTTGAACACTCATCTTTAAGAAAACACATAATTTGGAGCTTATGGACTATGAGTGCTTGAACTTTTATGTACTTAGTAGTATTTATGAAAAACATTTGAATTTGATGTATTTGAAGGATCTTTAACTAGTTTTTCAAAAACAATTTATACTAGTTAGTTATTCTTCAAATAGCCTTGAGATTGATGCACATGATCCTATTTTTATGGATAAATTCTTTGTTTTCTCAAAATTTATTTGTACTTCATGATTTGAATATTAGTTTAAATGTTAGTTTTTGTCAACACTATGATTTATACCTTTACATATTATGGGCACAAATAAATCTATTGATATGTGTACTTGAATGCTTATTTGAACCCATTAGGTGTGCTAGTATAAGCTTAGTTTTGATGATCATTACATTTTTAAACTTGTATTCCCCTTTGGATTTATGTTATGATCATGTGATTTCATTTCATGTATATGGTTATTTTGTCAAAACATTAAGATATACATGGATACCTCTTGAGTCATTTGCCTTTCATGCAAATCTATATATATGGACTCAATTGTGTTGGGGATATGTATGTATACTTAATGTCTTGTCAAAAACATACATATGCTATGAAATATAATTTGATGATTTTCATATATTAAAATTTGTGATGATTTTCATATTTTCAAAATTTATGATTTTAAGGAATATTGAGTTTTATTGCAATTTTCATGATGCCATGTTTCACATAACATTAGTACACTCATTTTTGAAAATATGGACTTTATGGATAGAGTGTTTCTTAGTGCCTTGTGTTTCATTGATCTTTCATGAAAAACTTTTAACTTATTCCTTGATGGAAGGATCTCGTACTAGTTCTAAAACAAGTTCATTTAACTAGTTTGAATTCTTCATATGGTAGATTATATGATGTATACACTTATACTTACTTTTCAATTGGTATCATTGGTTATTGCACAATTGGTATCAATATGACTTCATGTTGTGTATATCCATATTTTGATTGTATGTATGAATGCCTTCAAATTATATCAAATTTCTATTGGTATTATCTTGTCATACATATATGTTATCTATTTGTGCTTATTTTACAAGTGGTATTTCCTTTAAAGCACAAAGATTGTTGATGCTAAGCTTAATTAGATTTCAAATTGGTATTTCATAATAAGCTTATGCATTGTGTTTTGAAATTGGTATCAAAAAAAAATTCAAAATTTGATTATTTTACAATTGATATCTCAAAATTTGTTGTTTTTAAGAAAAATTCAAAATTTATTTTATAAAAAAAAAAATTCAAAATTTTTGATTGTATTGTCTATATGCAAGGAGAGCTTAACATCTCTTCCATATGTAGATTCATGTTGAGTATATTATAATTTGAGGAGCTTGACAACTCTCTTTTCATGATATACGTGTAGGGGGAGCTTCACATCTCCTCTTATGCATGACATATTATATGTTATGTGAATTAGGGCTTGTCATCCCTCTTTCATGTAATGTATATGTGTCGGGAAGCTAACTTAACGTCTTCCTCTTCATGAATGTATATCGCATATAAATCTTATTGATTGATTTGATTTTACCCTCCTTGATTTCCTTATTTTTGACAAAAAGGGGGAGAAAAATTGTTTGATGATTTGAACTTTGAACCCTTTGTTGATGATTGACAAAAAGGGGGAGAAGTATTTGAGTTATATGCATGATTTCCTTAAGGGGGAGAAGTATTTGTTCCTACAAGGGGGAGAGAAAGATTTTGACTTGTGCTTTTACTCATGCATCACAAGAAATAAAAGATTTGTTTGTTTTACATGCATTCATTTGCATACATTTTTATGTGCTTCATTGAATATCTATTGCTTATTTATTATGCATGAGTTAAGGGGGAGCTTCTTTGAAGCTTTACTTTAATCCATGCATATAACCTCATGAGTTTGTCATCATCAAAAAGGGGGAGATTGTTGGCCCAAAGGCCTATCGCCCTAGTTTTGATGATGATCAACTCATGAAGTTATATTTACTAATGATCTTGTGCTAATTAGTGACAGATTTGAGATCAAGATCTTAGTAGGTGCATAGCTCAACAAAGGATAAAAGAACAAGATTTGGAGCTTGCATGTGGTGATCCAAGGAGTTTTTGGATCAAGCTTGGACCAAGTCAAGAAGATGAGTAGCCTTCAAGGGAAGACTTCAAGAAGTTGAAGATTTGGGTCTAGGTATAGAATTTGTATTTTGTTTTAGTAAAAATGTAAAGGATAGATAGTTGGTGGATTGCTCAAGTCTATATCACACACACACTCTTGATTAGAACTCTTGATTTAAAGTGCTTTCATAAAAGATTTTTATGTTTAGAAAAGAATTTTTATTTAGAACAAAGATTTTCTTTGAGACAAAATATTTATCTTGGATTTTGGTATTTCATAGTTCATATCTTTAAACTAAAATCATGATTAGAGCTTTATGTCAAAAACATAGATATTCCATATTGATTGTGTAGTGGATCATATCCATACACACCATGCTTTTAAATGAACTCAAATATCTTGTTTTGTATTGATGAAGATTTAGAAAAAACAAGTTTGGAAAAAACATGTTTTGGAAAAATACATTTTGGTATTGAGCTAATATTTCCAAGTTACAAAAATAGACCAAACATCTATAACATGTCTTGATTTTGTGCAAGCATGTTTGTTCTTTCAAGTATATTGGTAAAACTATTTTTGTAGAATTCCTATGTATTTTTAGGATTTTATAAAAGATTTTTAAATCCTGTTTTCTGACCTGGAGACTGGCTGACAGGCCAAACCGGTCGACCGGTCGGTCGACCGATGTGCACAGCCCTGTGCACGTTGTCAGCACAGTGGCCGGTCGACCGGGTCGGTCGACCGACCAAGAGAGTTTGCTCTCTGGAAATGTCCAGTCGACCGATAGGTCGACCGACAGTTCATTCCAGGTTATCGGTCGACCGAGCCGGTCGACCGGTGGCTGCAACGGTCAGAAAAATGACCGTTGGCCGGTCGACCGACCGCGCGGTCGACCGACAGCACTGACAGATTCCCAACGGCTCTATTTTCTGCAGCCTATAAATTGGGATCTTGTCATCTGTTTTGAGGTTAAGATTTTGGAGATTTCTTGAGCTGTTTTTCTGATACTTTAGAAGAGTTTTCTCCACAAAATAGAGTGCTAATACTTCCAATCAAAAGGGAGTTTTTATCAAGAGAGTGTTAAAGTGATTTCTTGAGTTTTCCATCAAAACTTTCTTTCCTTGATTTCTCACACTTCACTTGAGCATCCATAGACAATATATCTATAGGAAAGTGTTGTAGTGAGCTTTTGTAATTGGTGATCAAGTGTTAGATCACCAAAGAGATTTCCATTGTACTTTGAGGAAGGGGCAAGGTGTGCTCGTTGTGGTTGGAGTTCGGTTGTGAACTCTTGGTGGTTCGAGGTGCGGCCTCGGCAAGCTTAGGGGGCTTGCGTGTGTACGGGAATGGGAGTCCGAGGGTTTGTAGGTGTACGGCACCGAGGAGAGATCCGGTGGGATCTTACATAGTGGAAATCCTTCGTGTGTCGAAGGCGGGGATGCAGAGCAAGTGTGCTCGAACCTCGAAACAAACCTTTGTGTTTGCGATTGCTTACTCTTCCCTCTCTCTCTCTTGTCTCTATTTTATATCTTGCATTCAATTTGTGTCATCTTATATATGCATGATATATTCCCTTGTGCTCATAATTGATATACATACTTGCTTGGATTGTTGTTAACACTAGTATTCAACCAAGAGAGCCAACGCGGCACCTCAACCCATTCAAGGGGAATCTAGAGGAGCTTGTCCAGAGCCTCGCAAGGGGAATTCGGCAAACACTCTTGGTTATACATAAGTGTTAATTAAAAAGAAGTTTTAATTGGTCAACTTAGTTTTAATTCCGCATATTTGGTTCATAAGTGACCTTTAGATTAGCCATCACCTATTCACCCCCCCTCTAGGTGATCTTACACAAAGTTATGAGTAAACACAAAACATAAAGTGTGCAAGAATCATGTAAGGATCATATACATAGAAATAAATAAATGAAGCTCAAGCAAAACAAATAAATTCTTTTTTCATAATTATGAAATCATAAAATATGAAAAATATATTTTTATCATCAATTAAACAAGCTTCAAGGCATATGTATATTTTTATTTAAACTAAAGCATACATATTATCTAAACATGAATTGAGTCCATAAACGAGTATATAGTATATAAAGCAAGTGACTCAAGGATAGAACATGCATATCTAATAGTTTAGATAAAATTTACATATACAAGAAGCTAAACACATTCTTATGAAAAATATGTACAAAATGAGGAAGACAAGTGTAAATATAAGAGTCATCAAAACTAGACTATACAAGTACATCTAATGAGTACACATGAGCAATAAAGCACTCAAACATAATAATCAAGTGTAGCTCACTACTTGTAAAAGTATAAACACAAGTTTTAATAAAAATTATATGTAAACATGTAATCAAAATATGATATCAAAAATAAAAGTGATCATTAAAGAAATACAAATGTCATTTCAATAAGATATGCATACATAACTAAACCATAATGAGAACACAAAAATATGAATTCATATAAACATGAGTGTATCTCAAATACTATCTATGCATATCACATGTCTAACAAACATTGCATTTATCCATAATGAATCATGAAAAACAAAATATGCTAGAATCATTAATAAAAGCATATAAGCATATAAACAAACACAAAATAAGGAGGATAGAGATAGTTACCAACACCGGAAGGCTAGTCTCTTTTTTTCCAAAACATTGTGGTCCTCCCACCAAAGCTCCCCTGAAAGTGATGCATCCAAAATTATGACCATTTACCTCAGAATACATCTATCATCAAGGCACCAATATTCTCACATCGTGTGAGAGCTCACACCTACATCAAATACAATAAGAGTGAATTTTGGTACCCAAACTTTCTTGGGTCCATAGGGGTTAGCACCTTTCCTAACCCAAACATGTTTATTTGCAAAATTTAAGACATTCGATCTATCATAACAAAATTTTGTAGGGTGGCCCGTACGTCTACAATGTGTACAAGTGTACACATTAGTATATAAAGAATCATGTATGTAAGCGTGATAAGGATGTGTATGTCATGATTTGTGTGCATGAATATGTGGAGCATGTTTCTTGTGAAACATGAATTCTAATCTTGTGTGGTCATGGCACATTGGCTCACAGTGGAGCCCAAACAATCAACACTCTTCTTCAAAACACAAATATTATTTTCAATAATTGAATAAGATGTGGTGCAAGTATGAGAAATAATATTCTTATCACTAATAAATAAAATAATAGAAGCATGACAAGAATGAGAAACAAACACATTTTTCAAAGAAATATTTTCCTTTAAAACAAAATCCAATTCTTTTGAAACCAAAGTAATTTTATTTTTCAAAGAATTATTTTCTTTTAAAATAAAATCAAGTTTTGAAGACAAAAGATCATTATTTTTCAAAAATAATATCAAAATATTTTTATTTTTTAAAATCTCATTTTCTTTTAATATAAGATCAAGTTAGGTTTTTAATGAATCCTTTTCATTTGAAACCTTAACCTTCTCTTTCAAAGCACAATCTAATCTAGAAGTCAAAAACTTATTTTCTTACTTTAATTTAAAACTCTTTTTCTTCAAGAATTTGTATTATTCTAACAAGTTTTCACAAAATATAGAAAACTCTTCATTTAAAACTTGGGCTTTCATACTATCATGATCATTTGAAGAGCTCGCACAATCATCAAGATGAGATTTCGAAGTTACCTTAAGGAGATTCCCTTGGACCATATTGCACGTTTGCTCGAACTCATCTACCATAGGTTCTCTCTCCACATTGTTTGAATGTTGTTCTTTAAGAGAGCTCAACGTGTTCCACATTTTTAATAGCGAAATTACAATGAAAAATCATAAATAAGTAATCTTTACTTAGTGATTGTCTAAGTGCAGCCAATGCTTGTGCATTAGCCTCTATATACTTGCCATTACTAATATAAGAGATTTTAGTTGTTGCAAGATAAACATGCAATCCTGAGGCTTTTCAATATGAACTCATTTTAAACTTTCATATATCAATGTTAGAAACATTATACATGGGTGGTGCAAGATAATCCATGAGTGCAAACTAATATGTGTGCAAAGCAATATATAGATTAGCAAAAGAGGATCACACTCCTAGGTGATTAAACCAAATATCAAGAGCGCTAGCTCTAATACCAATTGAAAGTACCTGTGGGTGAATAGATGTAGTGCTAATCTAATGCGAAATTAAAAACTAATTGCTAACACACATGTGTAACCAAGAGTAAGTCCGAATTCCCTGTGAAAGACTCTGAAACTTTTCCTCACGATTCCTCTAAATTATGAGTTGAGGAGCTTCAATAGCTCTCTTGGTTGAACACAAGTGTGAGCACACAAATAATATCAAGCATATATATGATTAAGCAATAATAACAACAAGCAAGATATAAAGAGATGAGAGTTGAGAGAAAAGATTCAAACGTAAACAAGAGGATATGTTTCGAGGTTCGAGCTACTGCTCTACGTTCCCGCCTTCACACAGAAGGAACTCAACTATCCACTACAGGATCTTTCACAAAGGGACCTCCACCGAGGAATTACAAATACAAATAAAGAGTACACAACTCCAACTCTCACATCTTTACACACGAGGTAGCACAAAGCAAAGAGGAAACTACAACTTTGTGATCACTTAAATCACAAACAATCTCTTGGTGATCACAAAGAATCACAAACAAAAATCCCTCGCAAACAAGATCCTAGAGGATAGATTTGCAATGAATAACTCAAGTATGTAAGTAATCAAAGTGTTTGAAAAAAAATAATAAAGAAAATACTTAGAAAAAACTTTTGATAGATATGAAAATTGAAGAACAAAATAGAATTCACAAAGGATTATTTTTCTTTGATTTTTTAAAAACTTTGAAACAACAAAAGGTTAGATTTTTGGCACAAAACTTCTTTTGAAAACTTATTAAAACACTAGATAAGATGAGAAAAATTACTCTTAAAAATCTTAGTGAAAACTAGTCCCAAAAATCCTTTTTTATAGCTTCTTAAAAATATAGCCGTTGGGATCCAGAAAAGGTCAGAATTGACCTGTCGGTCGACCGGCCAACGGTCGAATTTTTTCCCGTTTGAGGCAGTCGGTCGACTGCCTGGTCGACCGCCCCTAGGGAACCAGCCTGTTGGTCGACCGGGACCAACCTGTGAGTTGGGTTGATCCAGTCGGTCGACCGTGCAGTCGACCAGCCCCAAGGTAAAGGGCTATGCACGTCCTTGTGCACATTCGGTCGACCGAGCCCTGGTTCGGTCGACCGGTCGGTCAACCGCCAGTAGCCCAAATATGGGATTATAGGGTTAAATATTTGGACTTTTAAATACCTATTAATTCTAATAAAATCTCATAAAATCTACAAAAATAAATTCATATAAATTCTTTGAAGTACAAATATGTGTGATAAAAAATCAACACATATTTCAAACAATTAAAATATTTTTTAGGTATAGAATTTTAGGCTTAAATCAAAAATCGTATTTCCAAAAATCAAATTTTGAAATAGAAAACCGACTTTTCTATAAACTTGTATATATACAAAAATAAGTTATTGAAACATATTTGAAGTATAGTGTATATGGATAGAATCCAATACGCATTATATATGATATATCTTTGTTTTTAACAATAAATCCCAAGATAAGTTTTGATAAAAACAAAACTTTAAGCACATGACTGGATATATATCATAATAAGTTTTTCTAAACAATATGAACCATCAATATATATGGATGAAATCCAATATATATAAATATATATATATATATATATATATATATATATATATATATATATATATATATATATATATATAAACCATGTAAAACTTCTTTTGATGAAATCTATTCATGAAACTAAAAGATGTATATGTGAAAACACAAACGGTTAAATCGAAACCAAAACTTTTGAACTTGTGTATGTGTATACTTGAGCAGATCAAAACTAAACTATCCACACACAAGATCTAAACTAAAAACAAATCTAACCGAAGTCTTCTCATCGATAGTCATCTCCAAGACGACTCGATCCAAACACGATCCATGAGCTTGACCCCTCTTGAGTTCTAAATGCGATCTTGAAGCGCGAGCTCTTGAATCAATATGTGATAGCTTTAAAACTCGACTTTGAATCTTTTGTTGAAACTAAACACCTACTAAGATCTTGATCAATATCTAAAACTTTATAAAAAGAAGATCATTAGTAACTTAAGTTCATAAGTCATTCATCTCAAAACTAAGGTGAATGACCTTTGGGCTAACAGGTGTTATGTCTACGATGAATATGTCTAGACTTACCGTTATATATAAAAATTTTTGCCCGAAATATCGCTGCTTGATTATCACAGTAAATACATATGGTAGGCACTGGCTTGGGTCATAATGGTATATCTTTCAAAAATTATCGAAGCCATTCTGCTTCTTCTCCAGTCTTATCTAAGGCTATAAATTCTGATTCCATTGTGGAACATGCAATATATATTTGTTTGAAAGATTTCCGAGATACTGTTGTGCCTCCAAGAGTAAAAACATACCCGCTAGTTAATTTTGATTCATCAAAATCTGCAATCCAATTAGCATCGTTGTACACTTCAAGTACAGGTAGATATTTTCTATAATTCTAGGCATACTATCTGGTTTTAGATACATAGCCTACCACTCATAGTAGAGCAGTCTAATGATCATCATTAGGGTTACTAGTGTATCCGCTTAGTTTGCTTACAGCATAAACAATATCGGGTCTAGTGTAATTCATTATATCTATTAGACTTCCGATAATCTGAGAATACTCTAACTGTCGTGTTGCGGTTTCTATATTCTTATGAAGGTGAATGTGTGGAAAAAAGGGATTCGTATTCTCTTTTATCCCATGTTCCTTAAATTTTTCTATCATCTTATCTATGTAATGTGATTGAGATAAACTGATTCCATCTGATGCACTTAAAATTTTAATTCCTAAAAATATATCAGCCATACCCAGATCTTACATATCGAAATTATTGGATAGCATTTTCTTTGTAGACTTAATAACCTCAATATTAGTCTCAAGTATCAACATGTCATCTATATAAAGTCAAACAATTATACATGCATTTCTAACTGTCTTAGTATAAACACACTTATCGCATTCATTGATAGTGAATCCATCTTTGATCATGACACTATCGAATTTCTAATGCCATTATTTTAGAGCCTGTTTTAAGCCGTATAAGGATTTTTACCAATTTACACACTTTGTATTTTTGGTCTTAACTATAAATATTTCTGGTTACTTCATTTATATTTTTTCATTTAAGTTGTCATTTAGGAATGCAGTTTTGAAATTCATTGATGAATATCTAAGTTGTGCAATACTGCAATCGCAATTAACATCCAGATAAATGTTATTTTTGTTACTGGCGAATAAATATTGAAGTAGTCAAGTCCTTCTTTTTGTCGATAACCTTTGGCTACTAATCTAGCCTTGTATTTATCAATAGATCCATCTAGTTTTAATTTTCTTTTGAAAATTCACTTACTCCTGATTAGTTTACTGCCAGGAGGTAAGTTTGTCAATTCCCAAGTGTGATTACTTAGGATGGATTCTATTTCGCCATTTACAGCTACTTTCCACATTTGTGCTTCTGGAGTAGACATAACATTTTTAAATATTTGAGCCTCGTTTTCAGGCGCATATGTTACGAATTCTGGACCAAAAGATTTTGAGATTTTCGATCTCTGACTCTTTAGTTCAACTTTCGCATTAACTGTAGGTCCACCGAGTCCTTCATCTCTAAATGTTGTTTCATGTGTTCTTTTCCCAGAAGTCTTGTCTTCTTTCCGTTTATACGGAAGTATCTTCAAAAAATACGGCATCTCTGAATTTGATAATCATGTTTACATGAATATATGATATTTCTAATTTGTATACCAGAAATCTATAGGAACTGCTTTTCAAGGCATATCCTATGAAAATGCAATCCATAGTTTTTGTTCTCAACTTGGTATTTTTAGGTAGTGGGGCTAGTACCTTTGCAAGATACCCCCATATTTTGAGATAATTGTAGGAAGGTGCTCTTCCATGCCATAACTCAAATGGTATAAGATAAAGTTTCTTGTGTGGTACTCTGTTTAGAAATAATTTGCGGTCAATAGAGCTTTCCAGCACAAGTTCTGAGGTGCACCAGAACTTACGTGCATGGAATTTAGCATCTTTAAAGTTCTATTATTTCTTTCAGTAATCCCATTCTGCTGAAAAGTGTATGGTGCTGTGGTTTGATGGATTATACCAAAATTAGCACATAACTCACTAAACTCATTTGATTCATATTCTCCGCCTCGATCGAATTTTAGAATCGTTATATTTTTGTTAAGTTGATTCTTAGTCTTGACTTTATATGTTATAAACATGCTCATTACCTCATCTTACTGTTTAGAAGATACACATAGCAGTATCATGTATAGTCAACAATGAAAGTAATGAAATACTTTTTCCCGCCTGTTATTGGCGCAAATTTCAAGTCACATAAGTCACTATGAATTAACCCTAAAGGTTCTATATTTCGATCAATTGAGTGAAATGAATTTTTCGCGAACTTGGCCTTAGCACAAAAAAAAAATCTCACACTTGCGAATTTCTTTCAAGTTGAGTTTAGAAATATATCCTAAATTAGAAAATTTTGCAAGGACTTATAATTTACATGTCCTAATTTAGCATGCCATAATATATGAGACTCAAACAAATAAACAGGAGATTTTTCTTTATTTATAAGCTTTGGATACAGATACACAGACTTTTTGTCCAACTACAGTAACATTGGCCCTGAAAACACCATCAACAAGATAACCTTTGCCCACATACATGCCATTCTTAGTAAGTACAAATTTATCAGATTCAAAAACCATTCTAAAGCCTTTCTTACTAAGAATTAAATCGGATATTATGTTCTTGCGGATATCTGAAACATGCAGTACATCGTTTAGAGTGAGCTTCTTCCCAGATACCCACTTCAGTATGACATTTTCCTTTCCCTCAATCTTGGAGACGGCTGAGTTCCCCATGAAGAGTTGCTCATCATACTCTAGTTTTTGATATTCAAAGAAAAATATTTTCTTAGAGCAGATGTGTCAAGTAGCCCCAGTGTCTACCCACCAATTCTTATTATTAGTTATTAGATTCACTTCTGAACTGATAGACTTGGCGATGCATAGTTAGTCAGATTTGCCTGAGGATGGTCCTTCTTGTTCTTTTTGGGACGACTGCAACATTCATTTGCCTTGTGTCCCTCTTTATTGCATATATAGCAAGTTCCTTTGAAGCGCTTATTCTTACCTTCTTGGTCCTAACCTTTGTACCTCGGGGCAGTCTTCTTTCGCTTAAAGCTTTTGAAAGTAGACATTTTCCCCTTGAGTCTTCGATCACATTGGCCTTGGTTTCATAGGAGTTCTTATTACTTCTTTTCTCAGACTTTCGGTTATCCTCCTCAATCTGAAGCCTCACAATGAGATCTTCTAATTTTAGCTCCTTGCATTTGTGTTTTAGGTAGTTCTTGGAATCTCTCCACGCAAGTGGGAGTTTCTCCACTATAGTTGCAACCTGAAAAGTTTCAGGTAGAATCACACCTTCAGCCTCTATTTCGTGCAAGATAATTGAAATTCTTGCACCTGACTAATTACAATCTTGCTTTCTACCATCTTATACTCTAAAAATCATCCCACGACGAACTTCTTAGTACCGGCATCTTCGATTTTGTACTTCTTATCTAGGCTTGCCCATAACTTCTTTGCCGTTTGGATAGGACTGTAGACATTATACAGAGAGTCATCTAGTCCAATTAAGATATAGTTTTGACAAAGGAAGTCATCTTGTGTCCATGCATCAACTGCAAGGATAGAGTCTCGATCAATTTCGGGTTCTGATGACTCCTCTAATAGGAATTTGGCCAAATGCAGAGTGATCAAGTAGAAGAGCATCTTTTGTTGCCATATCTTGAATTTTGTGCCATCAAATTTTCCTGGTTTCTTCGGCTTCGGGTTAGGAAGTGGAGCAGAAACCAGTGTCTGAATTTGCTTGTTTGGTATCTTACTGGTACTATCTTGATTAGTCTCAGACATCTTCTGTAATTTTACGCAGAGTAGAAGAAAGTAAGTTCAAGAATAATAATTGTCTTAAGATTGTTAGACCTGAAAACTAATCAATGCCCCGATCTAATTGGCCAGGTAGGTGATATCAGGTGGAAGGTTTTCGTTCAATAGAACGTTTCTTAATTACAAAACTACCTTTCAATTACCTTCCTTGGTTAAACACAAATTAAACTGGTATTAGTCAGTTTAATATATAGTAATATTTATAAACATAAATATTCTAGTATAACCCCTGTAAAAAGAACGTTAGTTCAATTATACAGCAATTAGAGTGAGGTACACATGTAGCGAATCTCCTTAAGACAATTATGTCCCCTGCTATGGTGCTAACGGGTTAGTTAACGTTGGTCTCCCAAGATACACTCCTTCATGGTGTTTAGATAGCACTACCAAATCACTGTACAGTCGAATCGTAGTTAAGTAGTACCTTCACAAGAAATTCAACGCAATTGGACGAAGACAAATTTCAGGAAGAATATTTGTCTTAATATGAAGGATTATTCACTGTAAGGAAAAGGAGGGAGAGAGAAGAACCTTTGTCTTAGGAAGCCACAAATTCAGACAACAATTCTGTTTCTCCTCAGAATTCAGAATATGTTTAATCTCCTATTCTTCTTTTAGATCGAACCTTTAACAGGTCTCGGTTATCTATTCTACAGAGAGGGAGAGGATGAGAAGATTTTACTTCAGCGTGTTTAGAAACAACAAAGTTGAGTGCTATTTACAGCGCTCCTGGGAACCCGTTGGAGGAAAGTAGGAACAGTTGCGACGGTTCCTGTCTGAACTGTTGCAGCGGTTCTGTCCAACCGTGTATGGATTCGGGTATCAGAGCGGGCAGATTTGCATCTAAGACCCGCGACCATTTAGCACCCGTGTGGCCCGGTTCAAAAAGAACCGGCCCGGACCCGCACCCAGGCTCCAGCACCGGCACCAGGCGAGGCCGGGCCGGGCTGGTGGGCACCTGCGGCTCGCGCGGGCACGGTTTCTCACCAAACGCGCGCGAAAACTCCAAGTACCCAAAAAGCACACCTTCTGTTCCCATCTTTCTCTATTTAAACACTTCAAACGTCCCCTCTATATCTAATGTGGAACTAAATATTTTAGTTACTTTTAGTCTCCTTTAGCTATTGAATTAGACTAACTTTTGACTTAAATATCTCATTCATTCGAAAACAGAATTGAACATGTGAATATGTCACGTTCATCCCCAAAGGAATAATAACACACTCCAACCATTAGCTAGTTGATTATATCAACAGATCTCGCTTTAATTCAGCTCAAAGATTCACTTATATTCTTCAGTTTTTCAACATTTCTTCTTGTGTGTTTCTTGACAGATCTGATCAGGAGCATCCAATCATCAGTGAAGAAAAATCCCTTTCTGTTGTTGTCAGAGATGTGACTCATTTTTCTGAACAAAATCGGATTAGTTTGAAGCAAAACACAATACTCTATGAGGATATCATTGTTTGAGGTGAACTGATTACGGGCATGTACTTTATAAATAAAATTATTAAACAACATAAACAATAATTTCTTTGATTCAAAATTACAAACTAGCATATATGTCGAACAATTTCAAATAATGATGGTTCATCCACATTTATACAAATTCACAAGCCCTGCCACCTAAACTAACATGCAGCCAAACCATATAAGAGGCATTATGCGCTTTTCTCATTCCCTATGAGAAATATTATCTGGTCATCTTCATAAATGCGAGTTCGATACTAGATTATGCGAGCCGACCTAATAAGTCCGTTCGAGCTCGACCTTCGACTTAGTGGCCAGGTTCCCTAATATATATGCTGAATAAGTTATTGCTGGAGAGTATCATCTGCTTCATATCAAATATTTGACAACCATAGTACATGTTCAAGCTCCGCCAAGAAATCCTCGAAGAATTTAACAGCTCCCTAGAGTTGACAATCTTGAGCAGGAATCTGAAGTCCTTTGCCCTGCAAATCTAGAAGAGTTATCACGCAAATCTAGAAGAGTTGTCGGTGTCGAGGTCTAGGAGGTTTACCTTAGAAGTCGAAATGAGACCGAGCTGGATGAGATGGAGGCCATCGACATAGGCCTTAAGCAATGCGTAAGTCTTCTTGCAGGGGAAAAAAATAGGAAACGTGTTTTAGAGATGTGCACTTACAAAGTTTATTTTCAGTATCCTCCAACATATCATAAATTGCCTTATGAAAATCCATCTCCGACATGTAATTAAATTGAACATTGTATAGGAGACTGAATAAAAAAAATTAAGTTTTAGAGGGCACCGATTACAAAGAAAATATATTGAATTTTTTTGGCTTTGAGCTATATTCGCCGCATATATCATATGATTTGCATGAAAAGGTGACAAGTTTGGTGATGATCAATAATGGAATTGCAAACAGAAAAATTTAAAAAGTTATAGTAAATTAAGCCTGATTGATGTTAACATATATGCATATATGCATGTGGGACATGTGATACATTGAATCTGGTCTTGTATCATATATGTATATATGTTTGTGGGACATGTGGTGCATTGAATCTGGTCTTGTATAGTTTCTTTATTTTCCCTTTCCATCTTATATATAACTATGTAATTACTTGGTGAAATACATACAAAAAATTTCCTTCTCCAAATTATCATGATATCAGAGTCATCCTAGCCTAACCGTCTTCTCTACTCCTCGCACATCCTCCTCGGCCTCAGCCAAGGCCAGGTCCTTGCGCATCGTCCCGGTCCTCCTCTCCTCGCGCATCCTCTCTGGCCTCAACTAAAGCCAAGTCCTCGGCGCATCCAGATCTGCCCTCGCTAAGATTGTAATCCTCTTCCACCAAGCCCAGCTGTGATCCTCTCCTTACAATAGTGTCTCTAATCTAAGCTATAAAGAATAAAAGTTACATTGAAGAAGAAAAGAAAAAAATAAACTAAAGCTCTTTCTGGAGAAGTGCCTCTCTGCCTTCGAGATTATAAGTATTTATAGGAGAAAAGGGGGAAAAAGGAGAGCGTACAAAGATAGGAGGTGTAAACGCTCCCCCTAATTCAAACAAACAGCCGCGGAAACGCGGCTTTTGCCACATTTTTGTGGCCAGATCCTGACCATTGGGCCAGGGTCTGAGGGTCGTGTGTCCGTCCACTTGTCCTTTATCCTTTTTTCCTCTTGGATTTTGAATTTCTGATTTAAATTTGACAAAATATCCTTTGATCTTCAGCTCAACCAATTGAGTCTTCAAAAATCTATTTTTGTTTGAATTTTATTTAGTATTTTTCTCATCTGATATACCTGATCTTCAGATAATATGGCTTCTAAAAATTCTAGATTTGAATCGAACCCTTTTCTTTTGAACTTTTAGATTTAATTGAATAAATCTGTCAATCTCTCTATTTTCTTTCTTAATTACCATGCATGTTATTAGACATGAAAATACATTAATAATAGAGTTTTTTTTAAATATAAATGTAGAAATGTGACACATATGATATGAAAATATGTAATGCACGTGTATGATCACACCCCTACACCTAACTTTTACTCGTCCTCGAGCAAAACAAAAAGTAGAAGAAACATAATCTAACTCACTTTTGTAAAAATCACGGTTGCATTTAGCACGTGCAACAAGCCGTTAAACCTCCATGTTCCCCTAGAGAACGAGTTTTGTCATGTGAGGGTTTTCAGTGGATTACTTCCACAAAATTCATAAATAAAGAAAAATAAAGTGTTAGTATTTTTGAAAACACATTTTGAAGAAAAAAATATTTGAAGTATTAATGTAAAAATTCAAGTAATTTATAAGTCATAGGATTATCAACACTTAGTCATTCCTAAACTTAGTCTCTATTTAAAAATTTATTTTCAATCAAGATAAGGATTAAAATTGTATTTCTCATCTAGTCTATTATTTTACCTAAGTCATATGCATCTTGTAACCGTGAAATTTGACTTGAAATTCTTCAACTCTGACTCTTATGCCCTTTTTTTTTACATTTATAGTGGTAATATCCCTTAGCTCAATTAGGCTTTCTAATTCGCCCAAGTAACGAGCCTTAATTGGTGACTCCCAAGTGGGATGGTTTTAGGACACCGAGTGAGAAAACACCCCAAGAACTTAGGACTCGAGCAAATAAGGCCTCAAAACTAAAGATTTTTATTTATATGAACCACTTTTAGGCATGAATACTTATGCTTTATGGGGCACAAATACCCAGCTTAATCAGAGGATTTTTGATATATAATTTTTTAAGGCATAAGAATCTGTTTTAGAATTTTAAGTGTGTAAGTGTATAAATTATGCATATTTTATCAAGGCAAAAATCAAGACTAAATTACTTTTTCAATCTTTCTTCCTAACCTCAAATCCAAACAAATAATTTTATTTTGACCAAGTGTAAGAATTCAAATTATGATCCTCTTATTCCTTAAAATTAACTTAATTTCTTACAAAAATAAGTCAAAGTATTATTTTCATTTTCAAAAAGTTTTTAAAGAAAAGAATTTTTTTTAAATTAGTAAAGTTAGTATGTTAGTAAACCCTCCCCGACACCCAACTCATGCATTGTCCTCAATGTATGAATGAAATGTAATAATATATGAAAAAGGAGAAGGGAAGGAAAATTGTCACCTCAAGGTGGTGGTTCTGGTGATGGTCTCAATGGGCCAAGCATTTTTTGCCTAATCTAAATACTGTGAATTTTCATGCAACCCACCTTTCATGACCTCTTTCCTATTAACATTTTTATACTCCCCAATATGAATTGGATCATGCAAGATCCTAGCATGAAATTTTTCTCGGTTATATGACCAATCTTAGACTATCATCACGGAATCATATTTATCTAAACCTTGGTCCAACAATGGAATGTGATTTTGTGGAATGGATGATTTGGGCTCAACAATGAAAGGAATAGGAACTGATACTGACTCGGGATTAAAACTCAAATCAAGTTTAGGTTCGAGAGTCAAAGTTTGTTCATGAGTTTGGTCCAAATCATAGAATTCAAGTTCACATTTATTTTCCAACAATGGAATGTGACTATCCAAAATAAGTGGTTCATGTTTGAAATATATAGGGACAGGAATTAGTGTTGGCTCAGATATTGGGTCTAAATCGAGTAAGGATATCAGAATCAACATAGATTCGAAGAGTGAAACTGAATCACAATATTGGGAATCGGTGTCACATTCATTTTCAAATTCAATCTCATTGAAATGAAAACTTATCAATTTGTCAATAGGTCAGTTGGTCAAGTTCAAAATTTTGTGGTGAAATTGAATCTTGATTAAAATCTTCATGATACCATGATTCTTCGTCAATATGGCTAGGAGAATCAGGAATGGTCGAAAATGTGTTAGGTAGGGTTTTCTCATTCCTATCATTAATTATGTTGACCAAATGACTTACTTTTGCTTCTAACATATTGAGAGATTGGGTAACATTATTTTCGAACTAAATCAGGTCTTCATACTCTTTTATGAGTCAATAGGTTCTTCTTGTTATAGTTGGACTTGGTAATTAGAGTAAAGATCTTAGATTTGATAATTATTTGGGAACATTAAGTCCACTATGATTTGTACTTATCGCGTGGACTCAAGAAAGACTTCGATACTCTTTTCTAAAGAAGATTTTTCTTCTATATGTTGGTCTTGATATAGAGTATATGAAGTAATTTGTTGGTAAGGTTATTGATAGTAAAACTCGGGAGAGTTGTATGCCCACTGACTAGGTGAGTAGTGGTGATAATTATCTCAATCTTGTTCATAATACTGGGATTTGGGCATATATTGATTCGGATAAGACCAATCTGGCATACTTGGTTGGTTAAAGTTATGTAATGTCGGGTTGGTAATATCCGAATTGGAAGAGGTTGGGGTGAAGTATGGATCACTATATGATTGAAAAAATTATAATTGTAATCTATATCACAAAGATATCAAAAACAAAAGCAAATAAATAAACAGAAAAAAGAAAACAAAATCTAGCCTAAATTAGGGTAGATCTTTAGACCTAAACGATTCCTAACTGTTAATTATCTACAGGAGGTATATTGCAGAACCTGACCACAAGTTAATCAGCCAGGTAAGGGTAAGACTAGTGGGAAGTATCCGTGTCTAGGCAATGTGTCTAATTATGCCAAACCATCAGCCTTCAGGGTTTCGCTCCTCAATCTCCAATCTTTGACACCAATTTGGCAAGAGTCAACTTCTAACAACTTTCCCCTTAAGTCAATCTCTATTTGAGTCTGAGATGTCCCTAGGGCCAACGTCTACCCAATTTTAAGTTAGGCTGGGTTAGTGAGTGAGGAGATGGTTTGTGAGTTAAGGGAGGATAATGACTTTCCCACCTTATCTTGTTTAAGGATATGCTCTTAATTTTTTTTAGTATAGTGTGCAAGTATAAAGTAAAAGGTAAAACTCAAGCAATATGATCACTCAAAATATATTTCCTAAACTATATGCAATGCACACATACCTTTACTTCAGCATTCTTCAACAGTAACATAAAAGGTAAATGAATTAGACACGTGCCGTAAAATGAAAGAATCTAAACGTTTTTTTTTAGTATTTACAAAACAATCATGTTACTCTTGAGGTTACAAATATATACAGAGTGAGTTAAACAGATAAACTAATAACTACATAGAGCTAATCTCTGAAAATCAAGCAACCTGTAAGAAGCTACAGTTAGTAGTTCACCACAGTTGTGGGCTCTGATGCTCTGCATTCTTGGACAGAGGCACAAAGAGCAATATGTCCACTGCAACTCCTAGCTTTCTAAAATTAGCCCTAGTACATCAAAAAGAGAAGAAAAAGGGATTAATTCGTTAAAGTAAATCAAAAAAAAGAAACTTATCGTCCTTTCTCCAGCATCGGTACCAAAATTTTAATCAAGGCAAACTTATATAGAAAAATACAAACTTTTAGAACAGTGCTAGGTTCTCAATTCTATTATGTAGCCTTAGGCTAACGGGTCGTGATCGACAGGGAAAGACTGGGATGGCAGCAATTAAGTAAGTTTCTCCTAATTCACTAAACAAGTTAAGAGTTCTCTTCTAGTTTTAAAAGAAAAATAAAAATAGTTAAGGTTAATTTAAGTCAAAAGGATTCTAAAAAAGAAAATGAGTTTGTTATTAAAGAAGAAAAGAAAAATGAGTTTAGAGAAAAAGAAAGAGAAAGTGTTGATTTTCGGAATTGTTAAATCAATCTAAGAAAGAAAATAGAAAAGAGAGAAAAGAAGAAGATTTACCTTTGTTGTAGATTAAACGTATCATGATTCAATGCGTAGCAATGTAAAGGAAAGCAGTAAAAAGAAATATATTGAATGCAGAGCTTGGCTAGATCGTGCATGATGAAGAAAAGTGAGAAACTTCTATTCATTGTCACCTTCAATATAAGTCTCTTAAGAAAGGATTATAATAGTGTCACTCTACAATAACCTTCCTCTCTTGTAATCATGTAACTCTCTCTAACTTAAGCTATAAAGAAAATAAAATTTATATTGAAAAAGAAAAGAAAAAACTAAACTAATGCTCTCTCTGGAGTGGTGCCCATCTACCTTCGAGGCTACAAGTATTTATAGGAGAAAAAAAGGATAAGGGATAGCGCAAGGAGATAGGGGGAGCAAACACTCCCCATAATTCAAACAAACAGCCATGGAAACACAGTTTTTGTCACGTTTTCATGACCAGATCCTCGCCATGGGGCCAAGGTCTAGGGGTCGTATGTCCGTCCACTTGTTCTTTATCCTTTTATCCTCTTGGATTTTGAATTTCTTATTTAGATTTGATGAAATATCCTTTGATCTTCAGCTCAACCAATTGGGTCTTCAAAATCTATTTTCGCTTGAATTTTAATTGGTATTTATCTCATTTGATATACCTGATCTTCAGATAAAATGGCTTCTAGAAACTCTGAATTTGAATCGATCCCCTTCTTTTGAACTTTTAGATTTAATTGGATAAATCTGTCAATCTCTCTCTTTTCTTTCTTAATTACCCTGCACGTCACTAGACAGGAAAATACATTAATAGCAGAGTTTTATTTAAATATAAATGCAGAAATATGACACATATAATATGAAAACATGTAATGCACGTGTATGATCACACATCCACATTCGCGCCTCCTCTCTGCTTGCTGATCCTTCTTGACACTCAAATCCTGTCCAAGTCATGCATGTCGTCCAGATTTGCAAGTCGCCCAGATCCTCTCTGTAAATCACCTAGAGGGGGGGTGAATAGGTGATATGCTAATCTAGTGAACTAAATGCGCTAAATGCGGAAGCTTAAAACAAATATTGCAACACACTTAGTACAACACACAAGTGTAGCCGAATTCCCCGTGAAGGGCTCTGGACTAACTCCTCTTGATTCCCCTAGATATGGGTTGAGGTGCTATATGAAGCTCTTGTGGTTAAGTACAAGTGAGGCACACACAAGCAATCCAAGCATATAAGAGATATAGCAATATGAACGATGTAAGGCAACACAAGCAATATGAATGATATGGAAATGTGAATAATGCAATGCACAACACAAATAAAGAGAGAGAGAGAGTTGAGAGACAATGGATCAAACACAAAGGCAATGATATGTTTCGAGGTTCGAGCCCCTAGCTCTACATCCCCGCCTTCACCACCGTGAAGGATTTCCAATCCACTATCTCCCACCGAGGGAACCTCCACCGAGGAGGATTTGTTACAACAATAGGAGTACCGAACTCCTCTCTCAAACACCGCCTCACAACCGAGGGGTAGGCCCGTAGCCAAACAACCACAACACCTCTACCGAAGAGGGTTTACAAACCAAACTCCACCTCTTATTTGAGGGAGCAAACCACAAGCCTCAACCTCTACCAAAGAGGGAGCAAACCAATCACCCGATTAACCTCTACCAAAGAGGGATACAACAAAAGTAAGGGTGTTTACAACAAGTGGTTTCTTTCAACCACAAACAATCTCTCTTTTCCCACAAAACAAGATCCTAAATAGATTAGGATAGAGGATAGCTCAAGTGTGAAAAAACTAGAGTTTGGAAAACAAAAACTCAAATAAAAATACTTGGGAAAACTCTTGTAAAAGATAGAAATGAAGAACCAAAACAAATCTCCCAATTTTCTATTTTCTTTGATTTTTCCAAAAACTCTAAAACAAATAAGATTGATCTTTTGAAGCTCTAAAACCTTTTGAAAACTTGTTTTAAACACCAGAGAATATAGAAATTTTTGCTCTTCAAAATCTTAGCTAAAACCACCAAGCAATGGGGTATTTATAGCCCCAAAACAAAACTAGCCGTTAGGCTGATCTGGCAGCCTGACAGGCCTAGCGGTCGGCCGACCGGCCGACAGCCAACGGTCAGAAATGTGACCGTTGGGGCAACCCCGTCGACCGTCCGGCCGACCGCCCAGATACAGAGAGCAGACTCTCTGATCCGGTCGGCCGCCCGGCCGACCGCCCAGATACAGAGAGCAAAGCTCTCTGGTCCGGTCGGCCGCCCGGCCGACCGTCCCTGTGACTGCCAAACGTGCACAAGCCTGTGCACGTCGGTCGACCGCAAGGGTCGACCGGCCTTTGGTGCGGTCGACCCGTGCGGTCAGCCGACCTGGCCTGTCAGCCACAAATCTAGGACAGAAACACATGTTAAAAATATTTTTAAAAATTCTTTTATCTTTTTGTAAAAATACCCAAAAATAGTTTTATCATTTTGCATTGATATATAAACATGTGATAAATATTTTAGCTCAAATATCAAGCATATGAAACTATTTTTGTGTCTTATCATTTTTTACCAAAAATCAAAACTTGTATTTTATCAAACTTGACTTTTCTATACATGAATAGGATAGTCAATAAGTTTGTATAAGTCATGTAAGCATGTATGTATATAGAGCACATCTAATATACATAAAACAATGTAAACTTGTTTTGATCTAAACTATTCATGAAAACCAAATCCAAACATAAAACTTGTGTGTGTTGTGCACTTGAGCATATCAACTATTCTTATCTTTACAAATGGATCTAAAACACACTAAACTAAACTAGGATACCTAAGTCTTCTTGACGATCATCATCTTCAAGTCGACTCGGTCCAAACACCGTGATCCAACGAGCATGGCTATGTATCATCTGTTGGCCCAGAGGCCTTCCACTCTAGTTTTGATGATGATTAACTCATGTAGTTATGTTTACTAATAATCTTGTGATTTTAGTTTTCAGATCATTAAGCAAGATATTAGTTGGTGATTGCTTCAACAAGAGGAGATTGGAAGCCTTCACTTGGTGATTCCCGTGCCCGAGCATCAAGATCATACCTTTACACTCGGTGGATCACGTTTGGGATCAAGTCTACTTGAAGATGGAGGTCATCAAGAAGACTTAGGTATCCTAATTTAGTTTAGTGTGTTTTAGATCCATTTGTAAAGATATGAATAGTTGATATGCTCAAGTGCACAACACACACAAGTTTTATGTTTTGAATTTGGTTTTCATGAATAGATTGATCAAAACAAGTTTACTTTGTTTTTATGTATATTAGATGTGCTCTATATACATACATGCTTACATGACTTATACAAACTTATTTTGACTATCCTATTCATGTATTGAAAAATCCAAGTTTGATAAAAATACATGTTTTGGGTTTTTGGTAAAAATGTTAAAACACAAAATAGTTCATATTGATTGATATTTGAGCTAAACTTTTTATCATATGTTCATATATCAATACAAAATGAAAAACTATTTTTGGTATTTTTACAAAGACTTAAAAGATTTTTAGAAATATTTTTAACATATGTTTCTGTCCCAGATTTGTGGCTGACAAGCCAGGTCGGCCGACCGCACGGGTCGACCGTACCAGGGCCGGTCGACCCTTGCGGTCGACCGACGTGCACAAGCTTGTGCACGTTTGGCAGCCACAGGGACGGTCGGCCGGGTGGCCGACCAGACCAGAGAGCTCTGCTCTCTGTTTATTTCGGTCGGCCGGGCGGTCGGCCGAGTTGGCCCAACGGTCATATTTCTGACCGTTGGCGGTCGGCCCGGCCGGCCGACCACTAGCCTGTCAGGCTGACAGATCAGCCTAACGGCTAGTTTCTGGTTTGGCCTATATAAACCCCAATACTTTGGGATTTTGGCTAAGGTTTTTACAAGAGAAAAATTACAGTTTCCCCAGAGTTTAAAACAAGTTTTCAAAAGTGTTTTTGGGCCTTAAACTTCCAATCTTATTTGTTTTAGGTTTTTGAAAAAATCAAAGAAAAGAGAATTTTGGGAGATTTGTCTTGGCTTTCATTTTCTATCTTTTACAAGAGTTTTCCCAAGTATTTTTCTTTGAGTTTTGTTTTTCAAACACCTTGTTTTCCACACTTGAGCTTATCATCTATCCTATTCTATTAGGATCATTGTTTTGTGAAAAAGTGAAAAGAAGAGATTGTTTGAGGTTGTTGAGCCTCCAAGTTGTACACCCTTGCTTTTGTTGTATCCCTCTTTGGTAGAGGTTGATCGGGTGATTGGTTTGCTCCCTCTAGTGAGAGGTGGAGTTTGGTTTGTAACCCTCTTCGGTAGAGGTATTTGTGGTTGTTGTATTGGCTACGGGCACCCCTCGGTTGTGAGGCGGTGTTTGAGAGAGGAGTTCGGTACTCCCTTTGTTGTAACAAATCCTCCTCGGTGGAGGTTCCCTCGGTGGGAGATAGTGGATTGAAAATCCTTCACGGTGGTGAAGGCGGGGATGTAGAGCTAGGGGCTCGAATCTCGAAACATATCTTGGCCTTTGCGTTTGATCCATTGTCTCTCAACCCTCTCTCTCTTTTATATTTGTGCAAAGCATCATTTTTCATTCATATCATACATATCATATTTGCTTGTGTATTGCCTTGCATCTTTCATATTGCTCATCCTTATATGCTTGGCTTGATTGTGTGTGCGCCTCACTTATACTTAACCACAAGAGCTTCACATAGCACCTCAACCCATATTTAGGGGAATCAAGAGGAGTTAGTCCAGAGCCCTTCACGGGGAATTCGGCTACACTTGTGTGTTGTATTAAGTGTGTTGCAATAATTTGCATTAGCTTCCGCATTTAGCGCATTTAGTTTCTAGATTAGCATTTACACCTATTCACCCCCCCTCTAGGTATGCTTTCATCATCTTGAAGCTCGGGCTCGGGAATCACCAAGTGAAGGCTTCCAAGCTCCTCTTTTTGAAGCAATCACCAACTAATATCTTATTACATGATCTGAAACTAAAATCACAAGATTATTAGTAAACATAACTACATGAGTTAATCATCATCAAAACTAGAGAGGAAGGCCTCCGGGCCAACACTCTCAATCCTTACGCGCCCAGAACGCGTATTCAGATCTGTCAAGAGCACCTACGCTCAGATCAGGCATCCATATCGCCTAGATTATGCCCTTTCAATCCTCAATGTATCGTCCCCTATGATCGTGCCCTCTCAAATCCTCTCAATCCATACTGCCTAGATCGTGCCGCCTCCCATTCATCTCCACTCACTCATGTGATGGATAAGAAAGGATTGTTTAACTTTCTCTTTCTTGATGTCCAACTCCAAGGCGTTGAGAATTATACTGCATGGGCGATGTAGTATAATCTTCATACTTTCGGGGTCTAGGGTTATGTTCAGGGACCCGCAAATGCCCGTCAGATGCTGATACCTCTATCATCACTGTCACTCTGCCTTCAGATGTCTCCACATTGGGTTCTCAGTCTAGCATCATGTAAACAATTACGCAGGATCAGTGGGTTCGTACTGACAAACAAATAATGGTGTATATTATTATGAGATCGGTTACCATTCTCATGCGGTAGATCGACTATCTTTCGGTCATTCGACCTCATCCAGGGTGCAGTGGATGGCCTGAAGCCGTATGTTCGTACACACTGGTGCTTCTCTGGAGTATCAACTGTGCCAACTCTTCAGGAGGCCAAGCAAAAGGTCGCTCCATTCAGAACTTCTACTCACTGCTTTCAGGCTATTGGGAGGAACTGCAGACCATGAAAGTTTCCTTTCCAAATTTCATGTCTGCCTAAACTCTCGAGTTCCAAAAATGGAAAGATGCCAAAATTTGTTCCTTTGCCATGCGACTACGACCTGAGTTTGAGACACTACGCAGTAGTATTCTTCATCGTCATACACTGCGCAGCCTCACTGAAGAAGTGGCAGAGTTCATCTCTGGGGAGATACATCTCTGGATGTTGTCATCATCATCTGCTCCAGTTCAGTCTGCCTCCTCGCCCACTGCTTTTGCAGCTTTGTATCATCTTTCTACCTCTCATAGCCACTGAATCATGGGCCACCATCTCGTGAGCCAGTAAATCGAGGACAAATAACTCGTAGGTCCTCAACTCAGACTCAGCAGGTTCCATGCCGGTATTGCAAGCAACTCAGCCACATGATTTTCACCTGCCCGAAACGAGAGGGCTCTATGGCCCAGTTTCCAACTTCTCAATTGTTGCCTCTGCACCTACACCAGCTTCGCAGTCCTCAGCATGATCTCTATCATCTGATCAAGTCTCGTAGATTGCCTCATATCTTACACATAATCTGGGTATTACTGGATCATCTTTTGCCTTCTGATTTCACTGCCATGTCTGCCACCTCTGGACGACCTACTCCTTGGATATTTTACTCAGGTGTCACTTATCATATGACTTTTGATCATTCTGTTCTTACACATTGTTCTCACATTTTGTAATTCCACTTATATATGCACTGCTAATGGTGCACCCCTGCAGTCACCCAATCTGATAACATCACTCCCACTTCTGACCCATCGGGTAGACTCATTTTATCTTCTGCATTCCTAAACTTACCAGGTAATTACTATCTGTTGGCAAATAACTGATTGTAATTGTAATATTTAATTTACACCTGCTTCTTGTATTGTCCAAGGTCATACCGGCTGAAAGATTGGGACATGAAATAAGGTCAACGGTTTGTATCAGTTGAAGTATCTACATCTTTCTTCTTCACCACATTCCACTGTGACTCTCTTAGTTACTTCTGACCATGGTATCGACGGTTGGGTCATATATCTAGTTCTAGATTAAAGACTTTGTTTGATTTTGATTTGTTTGAAAATTTTCAGTTGTCTAGCTCAAATAATTGTGAATTTGTCGTTTTGCAAAACAAATTGCTATGCCTTTTCCTACCAGTAATCATTATTCCATGTGTTCCTTTCGGAACTCAGTTAGCTGATTTATTTACCAAGACGCAAACCTCTCATCAGATTCGCGCAGTCTTATCCAAACTTTTGGTGTTTGATTCACCGTGAGTTTGAGGGAGGTGTTAACATATATGTATATATGCATGTGAGACATGTGGCAGATTGAATCTCGTCTTGTATAGTTTTTTATTTTCTTTTTCCACCTAGTATATAACTATGTAATTACTTGATGAAATACATAAAAAAAAAAATTCAAATTATCAATGACAATAATAATTTATCACGACCCTCCAATAAGTAGCCAAAGTGATGGCCATAACATTCTCGATTGAGCCGGTGGACACAAACAATATCAAAGTATGTAGCTTTTACCAACATGATGGAAAAGAGAAAATGATAATAAAAAAAAACAAATTATAGGCTCTCTTGATCACTCTAAGAATTTTGATTCGAATAAAATAATTAATTTTTTTCCAAGTAAATTGGTCTTATTAAAAGAAATTGTGAAGAATTGTCTTTTTAATGCATACCAGATGCAACGGCTAGGGCTGAAATTAGTAAAGCTCGAGAAATTCCAGAGTCGGCCAACGATTCCAGCGCTCGATGAACTCCGTAGGATGTCGTTTTTCTAAGCAAAATTGGATCCGGGAGAATGAGTCAGCTTCAGATCCGGGATCCACACCAGTGCCACGTGGCACCTCGCCACAGAACGTTGTCCACGTGGTAACATTACAGTCTGTCAGTCACTATTTCTTCTCGACTTCTTCGCAAATGAATCTTTTTCTAACAGAAAATTTTAAAAAAGGGATAAAATAATAAAAGAAAAGGAAAAATTAATAAAAGGTGATCGGGTTCGAGCTGAGAGATGTGAATATAGTCAGAGATCTCATCGTAAATTCTGCGTTTTCCATCGATATGAAGGAGAATTGAGGTGCGTTTAATGCTATACCCTCTTTTTTCTCTTTTTCTTTCCTTAAAGAATTGGGTCTTTTTTGTAGCAACGGTAGATTTTTGAGCAGTTTCTTACAAGATTTTAATTGTTGAGGCTGTGGAAATCTTTCTCTATATTAACTTTGGGTTATTAGTTCTATTTGATGATTTATTCGAAAAGTCTCTGAAAGGGAAAGAAGGATTTTTTTCAGTAAAATGGGGAATTTTTGGAGGTAGGTTTTGATCCCAAGCCTCTATGAATCAACTTCTAGATTTTTTTATTTTTTTTTTTTTTTCAATTTTTTCTTTGATGTGTCGGCTAGTGGGTAAAAAAATATGTTGCGGGTTTTCTTCCAATTTCTGATTTACTGTCACTATGTGAGATTTTATTGTTGTTTAAGTATTTTCAAATTTGTGAAAATTAGTTTACATGGACAATATATAAAGATAAATGACTGGAATACTATGTAAATAAAATCTCTAATTTTGTCCTTTCATGGGATTTCCGTTGATGGCCCACCATGCATTTTAGGAAACAATTATGAATGTAAAAATGGGGGAAATAGACAAAAAAAAAAAGTCTGATATTTTGTTCACACTGTTGTTGTTTTGTTGGATGGATGCTGAACTTGTGAGGCATCTTTATCCTTCATTTCATTTCAATATGTAAAAAGAAGGAAATTTGGGTAATTCTGTGGTTCTAATTTTATCCAAATATAATACATTTAACATGTGCTGTTCACTTGCTGTAGATCTCTCTCTTTGCTGAGTGTGACAGGATAAGCTCAAGCTTGTCCTTTGACTCTTTAAATTTGTTTTGTTCAGAGGAAGTTATACCACCTCTCCGTAGACTTGGAAGCTTCTTTGGTGCCTCTATATTCACTATTTTGCATGTAAGGAATAATCCTACTCTCTCATTCTTTTGTGATTCTTGATCTTTTACTAGTTTTAACAATTATTATTAAGTAATTTTGTTGCTTTTGTTAATGCCTGTTCAATTATAGATCTTTTATCTGCTCAAATCTCTGCATAAATTGTTGTTGACATGTTGATTTCATTGGTAATGAGTTATGCTTCACCTTTGCTTGTTTATTTTAGCTGAAGTTTGTACTGATTTGGGGGGATTCTATTTTCATTTTAATTTTGATAAGGAAAAATGGGAGGGGAGAAACAGAAGAAGTCCCTAACAGTTGCTCCTTTTGAGTGTGCATGGCGTGAGGAGTTGAGGTTCAGGGAAGCTGGGCGTGGATGCGTGGCCTTTGAGGCATTTGCTCAAAATGATGTCACTTTGGTGTTCAGGGAGCAAGTTGGAAGCCAACACTACCATTACAAAATGGATAATAGCCCTAACTATACCATCATATTGGGAAGCCATAGAAACCGAAGGTTGAAGATTGAAGTAGATGGCAAAACTGTAGTCGATGTTGCTGGTATTGGGCTCTGTTGTTCTTCATCGTTTCAGAGCTATTGGATCAGTATCTATGATGGTTTGATTAGTATTGGTAAAGGAAGGCACCCATTCCAGAATATTGTTTTCCAATGGCTCGATTCAAACCCCAATCGTAGTGTTCAGTATGTTGGTCTGAGCAGTTGGGACAAACATGTGGGATATAGAAATATCAATGTGGTGCCCCTAACCCAACATCACACTACTCTATGGAACCATATCGACTGCAAAGAATATGAAGGAGAAGTTGATGGGGATGGTGAGGGGAATGATGTGATTGATGGCTGGGAAATTGGGGTCTTGTGAACTTCCTTGAGAGCTGGGACCTTTCTGATGTGCTATTTGTAGTTGGTGCTGAAAGAAAAGTAGTTCCCGCTCATAAGGTTATTTTGGCTGCTTCTGGAGAATTTTCTTTTGGAACTCCTGATGAGAACATTATTCATCTTCCTTCAACAACTTATCCAGTTCTTCATGCATTTCTGGAGTATATCTACGCCGGTCAAACCCAAGTGAGTTCTTCAGATTTTTCTGCTCTTCAATTGAGTTTGTCATGCATGTCTATTTGAAGTAGCATCTTTAGCATCTTTCTTGATATGTTATAACATCATCATTGTTCTGGTTTAGATTGTAGAACCACAACTTGGTTGTTTGCGAGATTTGGGCATACAATTTCAAGTTTCCTCATTGATCAAGCAGTGTGAAGAAATTATTGATCGTTTTAAGATGAACAAGAAATTATTTGATTCCGGTAAAAAAGTGGAGATATCAACCAGAAGTTACCAAGAGTTGCAGTCTGGCATTATCCCAGGAGAAGTCCCTGTTGTGATGCGCAATCTTAAGAAATTCCTCACAACTAGTGAGCACAGTGATGTGAACATTTACATTGAGGGCCAAGGTCTTGTCGCCCGTGCGCACAAACTTGTTCTTAGTTTATGGAGTGCTCCATTTGCAAAGGTGTATTTCTTCTTCTCAGTTACATCAGATGAATTTTATTTATTCTACTTCAACAAAATAGGCAACTGATGATACTATACAGCTTCTGGATTTTTTTTTTTGGCTTGTTTTGGTTTACTCATTATCTATTTGGTTATGTAAGCACCATAGGACTTCTGGCATCTGATTTGCATTCACCAAGTTGTGATTTGTTTATACTTCTTCATTCTCGGTTATTTATTATCTTCTTCGGGCTTCGAAATGCAGATGTGCACAAATGGAATGGTTGAAAGTAGCTCTTCAGATATTTCATTCAGTGATGTGTCTGCAGAAGCTTTTGCACTCATGCTGAAGTTCATGTATAGCGGGGAGTTAGAAATGGACAAAGCAGAACTGGGTTCTTTACTGATCCCACTGCTTGTACTAGCTGATCAATTTGGGGTTACATTCCTTCAACGGGAGTGCTGTAAATTCCTTTTGGAATGCCTCTCAGAGGTATTAACGTTTGATTAACTTTATGTTACCTTTCTGTTTCTTTGATTATATAACGTTTTATATTTTCTCTCCAATTTCAATTTTTCGTACATGGCGAGAGTTAGAAGCACATTGAGGTAATTTACCTTTCAGTGCAATTTAATGATATGAAGTACAACAAACTTTTCAGTTATGAGTGTCGAACTCCAAAGAGTTGACTAAGAGACAAGTCTATCTATTTTCTTAGCTTCTCAATCCACTTGCATAGTCTGTGTATGTTCTTGCAGATTTATGTCAGCCATAGAGATGTACGTTTTAGATGCAAGGCTCTCTTTGAGCTAAAAATTAGTTGCTCTCAGTATAATTTAGTTCTAAAACAAAGTAAAATTGTTAATACTTTTTAAGATTTAAATATATGATGCATATGACCTCCCCCCCCCCCCCCCCCCCCCCCCCCTCCCTCTCAGACCACTCGCATATTCTCCATGTGTTTATCGCCATAGGGGTGTTCACTTTAAGATCCTAGGTGCTCTTGGACCGAAAAACTTAGCTTCTTTCAATATAAATAGATGCCACAAAAGTGTAATATAGTTAAATTTTCATTAAAAAAAAATTGTATAAATAGTGTGCATATATATGCTAACTTTAAGGTTGAAATTGCATTTTATTAAAAGTGCAGTTTCCTGCGTTAATAACATGCATGTCGGTGTTGAGGGGGTTACTAGTAGGACCAGTAGAATAAGTGCTCACTAGTGAAGAATACAAGATATTAATACATTTTATATACATATATATGCAGGATTGCATCATATTGGAAGAGGATCAACAGATCTTATATTTTGCAAATTTAATGGACAAGGCCTCAGAAGATTTTGGAGAAGTTGCTTGGTGTCTTGAGACTAACATCTCAAAGTTTGTTGCAGGATACAGTCTGTCCCATTTTACAAGCAGTTTCATCTGTTCCATCATGTAAACTTCTTGAGGAAACATGCAAGAGAAACTTTTCTATGCACTTCGATTATTGCACAACTGCCAGCACCAATTTTGTGTTCTTAGATGAGGTGCCTTTCAAGGATATACTTCAGGCAAGTTCGGCTATCCATGTTGGACAAACAGGATAGCTTGTTTCACTTGTCACTTTTATCATGAAACTTCTGTAATTTTAATTCCCTAAGATGTTCTCTGTCTATTGAAGCTAGAAATATTAGATTACTTATATTTTGAAATCTAATATATATAATAAAAATATATAGTAACTGTCCAAATTTTAGTTTGAATTGAACAAAATCAGGTTGGAAGACACTGGTAAACTAAAAAGTTTGTAGTGCTGTGCTCGCCCATGTATATTGAAATCTTATATTCTATAACTAAAAGTATAGGTGACCTGTTAAATGTTTTTTGTGAACTGAAGATTTGACTGGTTATGCTTAGGGCCTTGGTGGCTAGTCAATTTGTTAGATATCCATGTTGACATGTGTTACTGTCTACTTGGCACTAAAAGTTGTAATTTAGTCCATCAACTAAACAAATTTGGCTTTGGTCGTGATGCCGACAGATGGTTATTCAAATAATGTGTTTTGCAGCATGCTGACATGACCGTAACATCAGAAGAAAAAGTTCTTGATGCAATTCTAATGTGGTGCATGCAAGCATCTGAAATCTGTAACTGGGCTACAGTCGATGAGCTCTTGAGTTCTCTAACACCTGAGCAGATTTTCAGAGAGAGGCTTCCATCTATTGACATTTTCCTACCGTCTGTGCGGTTTCCACTAATGCCATTATCTTTGCTTCAAAAGGTAACACTTATATTTCATCTGAAGCTGGATCTGCCCCTTCCGAAATACACATGATGTACATATCACTGTGTATCTGCAGCTTGAGAAGAGCAATTTAAGCAGCCAGATTCCTGTATTTGGGCAGCTTGTGAGTCAGAAAAATGAACCTAGTTGGATTTATTTTTCATGCTTTCTTCATTTTTGGTTGCTAGATTACTATTTCTTTGATGATGTTCTGACAGGTTGCAGAAGCAATTCAGTATTCTGGCGTACGGTTGACAACACCAGGAGCCAATCAAAAGTGAGAAATATTTGCTATCTTCACATAATATTTGTTTCTTTACCACCGCATTGTGGGTTTATTTTAATTTCTGTTACTAGTTGTATCATTTTAACTCGCAATGTAATTTAACTTTCAGTGTAAGATTTCAACATAGACGTTCAAGCTTTAAGGAACTCCAATACATATGCGATGGGGATAAAAATGGAGTTATTTACTATGCTGGGACATCCTTTGGGGAGCATCAGTGGGTGAATCCTGTCTTATGTAAGGTGAGCTCACTGTGGCACTATAAAATTTATGAATTACTTTAATTTTTTTAATAACTTTTTATTTTATTGTTTCAGAAAATTAATGTGACTGCAAGTAGCCCTACTTCCAGATATACTGACCCAAAGGCGTTGGTATCAAGAACATATCAGGTATGGAAAACGAATGCCATTGTGATGTTTCATGAATTTTACAGATGTGGCGTAGTTCTAAAGACACATGGGATTTTTTAGGGTACCTCTTTTGCTGGTCCTCGGATAGAAAATGGCCAGAACTGTGCTTGGTGGATGGTTGATATTGGCCAAGAACACCAGGTTTGAATTAGTCAAGTTTCTTTTCAGTTATTGGAATTTTGTGGTGTAATGTTCTATTCAGACTGGTGAATCATCTTGTTGAGAGGTTTCTAGTGTATGTTATTTAAAATTCCGGAAAAGCCAGGTTTCTTGTTATAAATTACATAGAGTGCATGGGTCCCAGGAGGCAGTTGCATATAGAGATATATAAGTTCATAGCTAAATACATTTAATTTCACCAAGTAAGAGGCAAGCAGATAAGGAAAAAAGAAAACATTCTTCTGCCCTATTTCATATAATGCACTGTGACCCCCCCCCCCCCCCCCCCCCTCTTCTCCCCCCTCCCTCCCTCCCTCACTGCCCTCTCTCTCTCCTCTCTCTCTCCCTCTCTCGGTTAGAGCACCATCACCAGAGTATTACTATGGCTTCCCAAACCTTCCTAAATGATACTTCCTGTTTTTCCTCTTGGTGTTGATCTTTTAGGGTCTAAGCTTCTATTCTTCAACATCTGTGTCTCCTTCATAAAAAATATAGGCTAAATCACATAAAACTACAATGAACTTTACCCATTTTCACAAAACTACCGTGTACTTTTGAAGATGCAATATACCTCTATAAACTTCACCTATAATTTTCAGAAAACTACCCATCCATTAGCCCAATGTTAAGAGAAGGATCATGTGAATATCACATAGATTAGGGATACTTTGGTCATAAAATGTCATGTGACGTTCACATGACCATTTTCTAATGTTGGATTGAGGGATGGTGGTTTTCTGAAAATCATAGAGAAATATTATGGTAGTTTACTGCATTTTTGAGAGTTCGTGTTGGTGTTGTGAAAACTAGTGAAAGTTCTTTGTAGTCGTATGTAATTTAGCCTAAAAAATATATGTTTAAATAAGATTTGATGGACGTGATCCAAGTTATATACGAATAGCATACGCACATCTAAGATGATATCTTCTTCTCAGTAACCATTAATATTTGTTCTGAGAATTGACAGCTTGATTTCTTTAATCTGTCAGTTGGTTATTAGTATATTATGAGTATATTTAGCATTTCTTCTTCAATATGTATGCTGACAAAGCAGGTTGCTGAAGTTAGATTTTATGAAAGTAGCCTTAATTCTCTCAGGACATAATTCAGTTATTATGCCCACTGATCAAAATGCATGATGTGCTCGTTCATCGAAGTGCGCGGAAACGGCCTTAATTCTCTCACAACACAACTATACTAGTTCTGCCCAATCATCAACATGGATGATTTGCTATGAACTTGATCTTGATGTTTTAAAAGTTCTATAAACAAAATCATGCACTTTTATGACCTTTGTACAAATTCATCAAGTGATTAGAAAATGAATAGTTTTTTAATAATATAATTAAAGAAAATTCATGATCCATGAGCTAAGAGTCATTAAAACACATGGTTTTTTATTTTATATGCTTTAAGACATGTTGATGAATGGAAAAGATAATCCATTGGGGTAACCTAACTTAAAATTTGTGACGCTTGTTTAGTTGTTTTGTCGAAAAAACGTTCATTTTGGAACCGCTTGCTAGATGGGCCATAGAATGCCTAAATACATGATTTTCTATTCATAGATAGTAACTTGTAGATTGGCTTGAACGGAGTGGATTATCTAATTACATTGCATACCATACACCTCGTTAAGTGGCATAACTAAGTTAATTATCCCAGATTATCAAAGCCTCTCCATATATTTTCATTATCAAAATTAAGGTCTAATCATGGAACTTCTACAAATATATGTTAATCATTAGGAGATCAGTAGTTCGGAATATGGTGGCAACTCGTGTTGCCTTAGCTTCCCTGCAATGGCTTTCCATGATACAGTCCCTGCATAAGCACACGTTGATTTCTTCATGGACATTTTCATTTTGATAGAGATTTTGGGAAGTGTGACTTGTTTGGCTTCTAGTCTGCCAAAGTATCGTCTCTCAAAACAATAAGGAATCAATAACCTTATGTGACACTCCTAGCTATTTACCTTAGAAATCTTACTGAATTCTGAAATTCGTATTGGACATTCAAGACAGTTCAGGACATTTCGCGGACACTCAGGCATTTCGAGTAATAAAACTATGACAATGTCATAATTCTATTGTAATCTTGAATCATTGTCTGCCAGATGATTACATCTGATAAGTGTAAACATCATTTTCTTCAACTTTGAACACATTTTCTTTAGTTAGGTTACTCATTATGTACATGATTATTTTGCATATACGCCTACAAAATATAGCTTGCATTCCCGTATCCAGAAATTTGTTGAACTTTTCCTTGTTGAACACTTCAGGACACTCGGACACTCGAGACTTGTGTCTAGTGTCCATGTTAACATTGCAAGAAAATGACTAATAAGATTTGCACTTTGAAAGAAAGCCATGCCATTCTGGATAGTGATAAAAGAGAAAAGCTAACGACAATATACCTTGCTAACTAAATAAAACTGCTTAATGTGCAGTACATACACTGCAAAGACAATTCCAAAATGTTTATTTAGATCCTAGTGGACAATTCATTCAGTTGCCACTTGCTTGACATATTTGGTCTTCAGATTTTTATTTAATCCACTGTCACGTGCACAATGAGCTTTCTAAACCGAGCCATTTCCTCCTTTTTAAACACAGCTGATTTGCAACTACTACACTCTGAGACAAGATGGGTCGACTGCGTATGCTAGATCATGGGCCTTTCAGGTAACTTGAGAATCAAATTGTGAGGGTCAACCAGCTAGTTTATTTTATTACATTCAGATAGAGCATCAACATTTACATTTTACTTAAATTCTTTTATTAGGGATCTAGGGACAGGGAGAACTGGAGCAATTTAAGAGTACACGACAATGATCAGACGATATGCATGCCTGGTCAGTTTGCATCCTGGCCCATAAACGGTCCGACTGCACTGCTTCCTTTCAGTTTCTTTAGAGTCATTCTGACAGGCCCTACAGCGGGTGATTCAAGCTTTTGGAACTTCTGTATTTGCTTCCTCGAACTATATGGTTATTTCCGTTGATAGAGCTGTTTGTCCACCCTGGCGGTATGTATGAGACGAGTCCTCATTCGAGAGACGTGTTCTTGGTTCCAGATTCCTGTGTACTGAAAACACTTGTTGCTGCGGCGCTATTTACTCTTTGGCTGGTTCAGGTCAGATTGTTGTCGTCGGGTTGCACTGGAGTAGGGTTCATCATCAGCCTGCATTCTTTCTTCTGCTAGTCCTTAGTTGTGATGTGGATTTGAGTTAAATATCACTGGAGTGACACTATGAACTGGCGACATCTTCAAAGTTGTGTTGAACAACCTTCAGAGTTTTGTGCTGTTGCTTGTGTTGGCATTTTAAGAGCTATGTGTAGGAGATGGTTCTTGTTTCGTAAGAGCTTGTTCTTATTTTCAAGTTCATGTTACCTCAAACCATGCTACCATGAAAGTTTCTTGTAATGCCTTTGTGGTGAGATGATGGGACAACTGAGACAAAGGGGTTGGTTACAAAAATAGAAAATGGCATCTTTCCTTCTTTTTCTGTTTCTTTTGTCTTTTTATTTTTTTCTCTCCTCACTATTCTTGTTTGATTCTTTCGTCAAAATTTGCAGTGGAGTTGTTGGGGATTTCTTTGTTATTATTTATTTGGGTAAATTACAAGAAACCACTTTCATTTATATTGAGTTTGACCTTCTAAACTAGAAAGACTCAATAATAAGTAACTCCTCTCGTTAATAAAATTATTTTTTCTAAAACAATTATTATAACTAAACAAAAGAATAAGCGTGAAATATATAATAAATTTGCCGAATCTCGAAAGTCCATCGTGATTGTGAAAAATGTAATAGAATACTGGAGAGTGATAGCATTGGGGTTATTTATTAACTTTTTCAAGTTAGGGGGCTAATTTAAAACAGGGTATGGATGAAAATAGTTTCTCGTAATTTATCCTATTTATTTATTTCCTTAATTTGTCTCTCTTTTTCTCGGTTTTTTTTTTTGGAATGCCTGTCCTTTTGAGTTCGCAATGAGTTCAAATCTTTACGGTACTTCGTCATTCTTCAACAAAAGCTTTAACAAAAGCAACATAAGCGGTAAAAGAACAAACAATAATAGGTAAAAAGTAAATACAAGAGGTTTTTAATTTAGGAATTTTTTTTCCCTCCTTGTTTATAGTTGCGGTTCTTGTGACTGTCTCTCTCATCGTATGCACCCATGGTCTGAGGGTAGTAGGGGTTAGGTTGTAGGGAGAGAGGAGATAGAGGAGATGGAAGAAGATAGCACAGAGATCAGAAGACAAAGGAGCAAGACGGCATTGAAGCAGGTCAGGTTAGCTCCCGCTCGACTGTACGGTCGACCGGTGGAGAAGGCCGGTGGACCGCCCGGTCGACCGGTATGCACGACATGTACAGGAATAGCCCGGTCGACCGTCTGGTCGACCGTGGCAAGGAGTGGTCGACCACACGGTCGACTAACTGAAAGCAGGCTGCTCTCTGTTTGGGTCCGGTCGACCGCCCGGTCGACCGTGGACACGGGTCTGTCGACCGGCCGGTCGACCGACAGACGCGTTTTGGCTTTACTTTTGTGATTCGGATTCCTTTTCTGTTTAAAATCGAATCAAATCGGAGTTTTCTAAAACTCAGGCACTCTGTGGGTATAAATAAGGGCTAGAGCCCTCATGTATTGCATCCCTGAAAATCCCTCTGAAAATCTCCTTTGAAAATTCCTTGAAGAAGGAATAAGTTGTAATTGATTGTTGAATCAATAAAATCTCTCTCTCCCTTGTCCCGAGGACGTAGGCACGTTGCCGAACCTCGTTAAATACTGTGTTGATTGTTTTTTCTCTATTGTTTCTCTATTTTTGTCGTATTGGGTACGTCTCCAGCTGCATCAGTCACCGCCTGATTGGTGGATTTCTCAGAAAGATTGTTGTCCTGCGCACAACAATTGGTATCAGAGCATCCCAGGTTAGTCGTGGGATCGTGTGTTGATTCTAAGGGCATCAGTTGCTGTTTGGCGGAGATCGTGTGTCGATCTCGGAGCGGCATTGGGACTGTTTGTGGGATCGTGTATCGATCTCAAAATAGCGTGTAGATTGCTCGAGGAATCAATTTGGAGGAGTAGATTGCTTCGAAAACCCTTCGAGGGTTTCGCATCGAGATAAAGATACTATCTTTATCCAGTTTGTTTTATCTAACTCCGTTTGTTTCCGCATTGCTTTGAGGAATCAGCTGAGAAGATGGCTGGAGAAGGTACATCATCGGGAAAATTCATGAATCCACATCCGCTGAGGATTGATGTGGTGAAGTTCAACGGCACGAACAACTTCGGTATGTGGAGGTATGAGGTGATGGATGCGCTGACGGCATCAAACCTCGAAGACACTCTATGGTTAGAGAAGAAGCTGTTGGCCCAAAGGCCTATCACTCTAGTTTTGATGATGATCAACTCATATAGTTATAGTACTAATGATCTTGTATTTATTTAGTCTCAGATTTGTGATCAAGATCTTAGTAGGTGCGTAGCTTCAACAAAGGATTTAAAGTCAAGTTTTGGAGCTAGCACGGTTTGATTCAAGAGCTTGTGCATCAAGACCACATCAAGTACTCAAGAGGAGTCTAGCTCGTTGGATCAAGTTTGAACCAAGTCAAGAAGATGAGAAGACTTCAAGTGAAGACTTCAAGAAGAAGACTTGTGTTTAGGTTTGTTTTTATAAGATTTTGTTTTAGATTAAAATGTAAAAGATAGAATAGTTGGTGGATTGCTCAAGTATATCATATACACACACACTCTTGATTTAGATGAGTTTTCATAAAATAATTTTTATTTTGAAAAAATACAAAAGAGTTTTCTTTTTGAAAAATACCGGTTTGATTTTTGGACTTTATATATACATGTATCTTTAACCAAAATCATGTTTAGTGCATAATGTCAAAAACATAGATATTTCACCATGTATGTGTAGTGGATCATATTCATACACTCTATGCTTTAAAAGAGTTTAAAATATCTTGTTTTTTTATTTGAAGAAGTTTTGGAAAAACCAATATTAGAAAAATACGGTTTTCATTTTTAGCCAAAATTTCTAAGTTACAAAATATTTCAAATTGTTTGTAACATGTCTTGATTTTGCTCAAACATGTTTGATTATCAAAGTATAATATTGAAACTATTTTTGTAGATTTTTCGTGAATTTATGGGATTTATTTGAGAATTAAAAACCAAGTTTTCAATCCCTAATTAAGCCTGCCAGGCTCTGGCGGTCGACCGAACACGGTCGACTGGACCAAGAGCCGGTCGACTGGAGCGGTCGACCGATGTGCACAGATGTGCACAGGATGGACCGGTCGACCGCCAGAGAGCAGCTACTCTCTGAAAAGTGCCCCGGTCGATCGGGCGGTCGACCGGCAGAGAGCTGAGCTCTCTGTATCCTGGCCACGGTCGACCGGCCGGTCGACCGCTGGCTCAACGGTCAGAAATCTGACCGTTGGCCGGTCGACCGGGCGGTCGACCGACAGGCCAGTCTGGCTCCCAACGGCTAGTTTTTCTAGCCTTATAAATTGGGACTTTGGGGGCTGTTTTATAGAAGATTTTGAAGAGAGCTTTGGGCTAGTTTTGCATACCCATTTCAGTGGTTATATCCACATGTTTTAGAGCTACATTTTCAAATCAAAAGAGTGTTTAAAAGAGTGTTTTTAAAAGTGATTCTTGAGTTTTCCTCCGCCATTTCAATCCTAGTTTTCTCACACAAACACTTGAGCTATCCATTGCTATATCTACCTATAGGGATATTTGTTGTGAGAGGATTTTAGGTGATCAAAGTGTTGTGATCACCAAAGTTTCATCTTTGTACTTTGAGGAGGCGGACGTGTGTGTTTCGCGTTGTTTCGGGTTCTAGTGTGAACTCGGTGTTTGAGGTGTGCCCTCGGCGAGCTAGTGGGCTTGCGGTGTGTTCTTGCGGGAACAAGAGAGGGACTAGAGAGTCCAAAGAGCTTGTAGGTGTTGCGGCACCAAGTGATCCGGTGGGATCGATTTTAGTGGAAATCCTTCATAGTGTTGAAGGCGGGGACGTAGAGCAAGTGTGCTAGAACCTCGAAACAAATCTCCCGTGCTTGCGATTGCTCTCTCTCTCTATCTCTTACTTGTCTTTATATCTTGCATGCTTATATTGCTTTCATCATTTATTATTAGATAGACTTGTGCTCATATTGTATATGCTTGGGGATTGTTTGCTAACACTAGTATTCAACCAAGAGAGCCAACGCGGCACCTCAACTCTTATTTAGAGGAATCTTGAGGAGTTAGTCCAGAGCCCTTCACGGGGAATCCGGCTACACTCTTGTGTTATACTTGGTGTTTAGTTTAAGAAGTTTTAAGTTGCATTAAATAGTTTTTAATTCCGCATTAATTGACCATTAGATTAGCCATCACCTATTCACCTCCCTCTAGGTGATTACAATTGGTATCAGAGCCAAGTGCTCTTGATATGGGTCTTACAACATAGAGTTAAAGATCCTCATTGTTTAGCTAATCACAATATTTGTTTACACACACCATGGATTTCATGTCACCTCCCACTTTTGACATTCTTAACATCCAAACTTGGAAGGTTAAGATGTCTTTGTACCTCAAAAGCCTAGGCATTCATGTTTATCTTGCTACCACTAAAGATTCATATGTTAATAATAGCAAGTATATTGAGGCTAACTCAAAAGCCCTACATGCTTTAAGATCTACCCTAAATGATGTTTATTTCTCTAGGGTTGCTAATCTTGATTCGGCTTTTGTAGTATGGAACTCTTTGATCTCCCTTGACGAACAAGAACAATACTATGCGGGGAGCGACTCGGATGTTGGAAGTGACGCTTCCAACGTGTGCTACATGGTCCAAGGGGATAACCCCATTGAGGTAACTACCGAATCCGAGGTAGATGAAGATGTTGATATGTCCTATGATGAGCTTACATCTTTTTGTCAACAACTTCTTGAAAAATATGACATGCTTAGAAAAGATAATAAGAAAATGAAAAACAAATTTGATTGTATATTAAAAGAAAAGGATTCTTTACAAGAAAATTTTGAAAATATTTCAAAAGAAAATTAATCTTTGAAAAATGAGAATGTTTCCTTGCTTTCTAAATTAAATGATCGTTGTGAAAGAAACACTATTTTGAAACATAAAGTTGTTTTGGTGGAAAAACAAAAAGAAGTTGCTTTAAATGAAAACACTTCTTTGAAAAGAAAAATTATTGAAAAAGAAAAGTTTCTAAAAATAAGAAAAATGATTCTCAATCTCATCATGCCTTACATGCCACTATTAATCAACATGAGATTAAAATTTTGAAAAATAAAATTGATAGTTTAAGCTCAACTTTGAGCAATTGTGCATTTAATCATAAGAGATTGGAGTCCATGTTTTCAAAGAAACAAACTTCACATATTCATGCACATCATCCACATCATGCATATACACATTTTGCACGTCATGACCACACCCACACTCATATGCATCCTAAAGTGTACAAATGTACACATTGTGGCCGCAAAGACCATTTAGCAAAGTTTTGTTTTGATAAGTTACATCATATTAATTTTGCTAAGAAAAATGTTTGGGTCCCATTAGATGCTAACCCTCGTGGACCCAAAAGAAAATGGGTACCAAAATTCCCACCGTGTGTTTTTGATGTAGGTGCGGGCTCTCACAAAACGTGAGAGGTTGGTGCCTTGGTGGTGGATGCATGGACTTGATGGACCGCTATCAAGGAGGTTTGGTGGGACAACCACCATGTTTTGGAGACTTAGAGCATAGTTCTTTGGTTTGGTAACTATCTCTAAAAACTCCTACTTTATTTACATGCATTTATGATTGATGATCTTTAGCATGTTTTAGTGTTTGTTAAAATGTTCATGTTTTGTGCTTCATGAGGTATATAACTTGTTTAAATGTAGTTTTTTTTATCAAAACTTGGATATATACGTGTACAAGTAGTGAACAACAAATTGATTCATATATGTTTGCACTTCATTGTTCATTTGTACTCACTATATGCACATGTATAGCGTAGTTTTGATGATTTCCTCATTTACACTTGTTTTGCCAATTTTCATGTTTTACTTCATGTATATGTAATTTGTATTCAAATCTAATAAATATACATGTATACCCCATGAGTCATTTGCCTTCATGCAATTTACATTATGGACTCTTTCTATATTTGGGATATGTATGCATATTATTAGGATTGGATAAATCATACATATACCTAGAAGTTTATTTCTTATGAAAATAAATTTCATGTTTTTCATGTTTTGATAAAAATAAGATTAATGCTTGTTTTGAGCTTCATAGATTATCTTCATGAAAATGCTGATTACATAATTTTTGTGCACTCACACTTTATTTTGTTTATTCATGACTTTGTTTCATGATCATTTTGAGCCCTATAGATTTCGAGTGTCACTTCTTGTGTATTTAGTATGTTTCATGATAGACATATATTTGGTTTCTTATTTTTGAAAGATCTTTAACTAGTTTCTCAAAAATTACTTTAACTAGTTATTATTCTTCATTTGGTAGCGATTTTTAGTAAAAATATTTTCAAACCCTATTTTTGAAAACCCCTTCCAACACCGTTATGGGTGGACGGATGGGCACTTATGCCTTACAAACCATATTGAAAATTTTTTTTTACCTTGTGCATAAAAGGGTGGTAGGTTTTGAGTTATATACTTGATCTCAATTGATATTTTTTTGTATATACTCATATTTTGTTTCCTATATATGTATGCTTCACATTTCAAATAATATCAATTTCTATTGGTATTTTCTTTTTCATACATATATGATTTGTTTGTGCTTGAGTTAAAATCGATTTACATATTTAAAGCACAAAGTATGTTTATGCTAAGCTTGATTCAAGTCCTTATTTTCAATTGGTTTCTCAATTGATATTTTAATAAGCTTATGCATTACTTTTAAAATTGGTATCAATATAATTCTATTTTGATTAAAATTCAAAATTTGTAATGGTCATTTACAATACCACTTGTAAATCAATCAAATTTTAAGATACCAATTGTTTTATTGAGGAAAATTCAAAATTTTGTTTTAATATGAAATTTTGAAAATTAAAAATGTTTTGATTTGTATTGTCTATATGCAAGGGGAGCTTAACATCTCTTCTACATATAGATTCATGTTGAGTGTATCTTATATTGAGGAGCTTGACAACTCTTCTTTATGCAGTACACGTGTGTAGGGGGAGCTTCACATCTCCTTTTATGCATTATATATTATGCGTTATGTGAATTAGGGCTTGTCATCCCTCTTTCATGTAATGTATATGTGTAGGGAAGTTAACTTAGCGTCTTCCTCTTCATGAATGTATATCGCATATATCTCTTTATTGGTTGATTTGATTTCACCTTTTTATTTTTGACAAAAAGGGAAGAACATTGTTTTTTGTTTTTACTTTAACCCCTTTGTTGATGATTGACAAAAAAGGGAGAAGCATTTTAGTATATATGCATGTTTTCCTTACTTTATTTATAAAGGGGGAGAAGGATTTATGTTTATGCATATATGTTTTGTATTGCAAATAGGAGAAAAAGAATTTGATGAGTTTTATGTTTGATGGGTATGTTTATCTCCTTGTATTTGCATACATGTTTATGAGCTTTCATTACATATTTATTGATTTATTTTTATGCATGAGTTAAGGGGGAGCTTCTTTGAAGCTTTACTTTAATCCATACATATATAACTTCATGAGTTTTGTCATCATCAAAAAGGGAGAGATTGTTGGCCCAAAGGCCTATCACACTAGTTTTGATGATGATCAACTCATGTAGTTATAGTACTAATGATCTTGTGTTTATTTAGTCTCAGATTTGTGATAAAGATCTTAGTAGGTGCGTAGTTTCAACAAAGGATTTAAAGTCAAGTTTTGGAGCTAGCACGGTTTGATTCAAGAGCTTGTGCATCAAGACCACATCAAGTACTCAAGAGGAGTCTAGCTCGTTGGATCAAGTTTGGACCAAGTCAAGAAAATGAGAAGACTTCAGGTGAAGACTTCAAGAAGAAAACTTATGTCTAGGTTTGTTTTTATAAGATTTTGTTTTAGATTAAAATGTAAAGGATAGAATAGTTGGTGGATTGCTCAAGTATATCATATGCACACACACTCTTGATTTAGATGAGTTTTCATAAAAGAATTTTTATTTTGGAAAAATACAAAAGAGTTTTCTTTTTGAAAAATACTGGTTTAGTTTTTGGACTTTATATATACATGTATCTTTAACCAAAATCATGTTTATTGCTTAATGTCAAAAACATAGATATTTCACCATGTATGTGTAGTGGATCATATCCATACACTCTATGCTTTAAAAGAGTTTAAAATATCTTTTTTTTGTATTTGGAGAAGTTTTGGAAAAACTAATTTTGGAAAAATACGGTTTTCGTTTTTAGCCAAAATTTCTAAGTTACAAAAATAGTTCAAATTATTTATAACATGTCTTTATTTTGCTCAAACATGTTTGATTATCAAAGTATAATATTGAAACTATTTTTGTAAATTTTTCGTGAATTTATGGGATTTATTTGAGAATTAAAAACCAAGTTTTTCAATCCCTAATTAAGCCTGCCAGGCTCTGGCGGTCGACCAACCGGTCGACCGGACCAAGAGCCGGTCGACCGGAGCAGTCGACCGATGTGCACAGATGTGCATAGGATGGGCCGGTGGACCGCACGGTCGACCGCCAGAGAGCAGCTGCTCTCTGGAAGTGCCCCGGTCGACCGGGCGGTCGACCGGCAGAGAGCTGAGCTCTCTGTATCCTGGCCACGGTCGACCGGCCGGTCGACCGCTGGCTCAACGGTCAGAAATCTGACCGTTGGCCGGTCGACCGGGCGGTCGACCGACAAGCCAGTCTGGCTCCCAACGGCTAGTTTTTCTAGCCCTATAAATTGGGACTTTTGGGGGCTGTTTTATAGAAGATTTTGAAGAGAGCTTTGGGCTAGTTTTGCATACCCATTTCAGTGGTTATATCCACATGTTTTAGAGCTACATTTCCAAATCAAAAGAGTGTTTATAAAGAGTGTTTTTAAAAGTGATTCTTGAGTTTTCCTCCACCATTTCAATCCTAGTTTTCTCACACAAATACTTGAGTTATCCATTGCTATATCTACCTATAGGGATATTTGTTGTGAGAGGATTTTAGGTGATCAAAGTATTGTGATCACCAAAGTTCCATCTTTGTACTTTGAGGAGGCGGACGTGTGTGTTCGCGTTGTTTCGGGTTCTAGCGTGAACTCGGTGTTTGAGGTGCGGCCTCGGCGAGCTAGTGGGCTTGCGGTGTGTTCTTGCGGGAACAAGAGAGGGACTAGAGAGTCCAAAGAGCTTGTAGGTGTTGCGGCACCAAGTGATCCGGTGGGATCGATTTTAGTGGAAATCCTTCATAGTGTTGAAGGCGGGGACGTAGAGCAAGTGTGCTAGAACCTCGAAACAAATCTCCCGTGTTTGCGATTGCTCTCTCTATCTCTTACTTATCTTTATATCTTGCATGCTTATATTGCTTTCATCATTTATTGCTAGATATACTTGTGCTCATATTGTATATGCTTGGGGATTGTTTGCTAACACTAGTATTCAACCAAAAGAGCGAACGCGGCACCTCAACTCTTATTTAGAGGAATCTTGAGGAGTTAGTCCAGAGCCCTTCACGGGGAATCCGGCTACACTCTTGTGTTATACTTGGTGTTTAGTTTAAGAAGTTTTAAGTTGCATTAAATAGTTTTTAATTCCGCATTAATTGACCATTAGATTAGCCATCACCTATTCACCCCCTCCTCTAGGTGATTACAGAAGCGCGCATCAATAACTGAAGAAGATTTGGATAAGATGAACAGAATGACGTGTTGCTTGATCAGGTCTTATTTGACACAAGACATCAAGTATCATGTGTTGCATGAGACATCTGCGAGGCAGCTGTGGGAGATCCTGGAGAAGAAGTATCTGACGAAAAGTATATAATCGCGGTTACAGTTGAAGAGTAAGCTTTATAGTTTTCAGATACAAATAGGATGCTCTATCAATGAACACTTGAATCGCTACATGAAACTTCTTACAGATCTACTTATGTGGATGTGGAGATCGATGAAGAGGATAAGGCAGTAATCCTATTAAATTCTCTTCCTAAGAAAGAGTATGAGACATTTACTCTTACATTGATCAATGAAAGAAAATCCCTTAACTACAGTGAGGTGTCTGCTGCTCTTGTGAGTTATGAAGTTAGGAGACAGGACAGACTGTCTTCTTCGGGGAACACAACAGCAGAAGCATTGGCGGTAAGAGACAGGAGTTCTAATAGGAATGGAAGAGATGATCAGGGAAGATCGAAATCCAGATTAGGCTTCAGAGATCTAAAGAGGAATCAGTGCGCCTTGTGCAAGGAGCTAGGACACTGGAAAGTTGATTGCTCGAAGGCCAAAGGTAAGAAGATGGAGTCAAAGACCAAGGCGAATCTCGCACAGGAGGATGGATCGGATTCAGACTCATCGGTATTTTCTCTCTGTTACTACTCCTACTATTGATTACTCAGATAATACTGAGTGGATCTTAGATACCGGAGCTACCTATCATGTGTGCCCAAACAGGGCATGGTTTTCTAGCTTTGAGAAGCTAGATGGATGTTACACGGTCATGGGTGATAATCATCCGTGTAATATAAAAGGGATAGGTACAGTCCGTGTCAAGATGGTTGATGGGATAGTACGAGAACTGAAGGAGGTGGGTATGTACCTCAATTCAAAGGAATCTTATCTCTGTTGGCGCTTTAGAAGCATTGGGTCTTGTGATATCTATACGAGATGGTGTTCTCAAGATGATCAAAGGCTCAATGGTGGTGATGAAGGGTGTCCGTCGGAACAATCTCTATTACTTGAAGGGTAATACTGTTACAGGTCAGGTAGAGACTTCTAGTTCTTCAGATGATGGTTGCACAAAGGTCTGGCAGGTGAAGGTCGGACAAGGAGGTGAAAGGTCTTTGCAAGCTCCTGCAAAGAAGGGATCATTAGAAGGTGCTGCTACCTGCAACTTGGAGAGTAAACATAGCGTTCTGGATAAGAAGAAGGTGAAATTCAGCACCAGTACTCACCGCTCAGAAGGTCTTCTTGATTGTGTTCACGTAAGCGTTTAGGGACCTACTAAGACTGCATCGCTTGGAGGTCACAGGTACTTTGTCTCTTTTATTGATAATTTATCTAGGCATTGTTGGATATATCCCATGAGATAAAGGAGTGAAGCCCTAGATATGTTGGTGAAGTGGAAAGGAAGAATGGAGAAGCAGACATGTAGAAAGATCAAGGAGCTACAGATTGGTAATCTTGAAAGAGACATGAACCAATTCTTACGATTTGGCCAGAACACTGGTATTGGTACTCACTTCACAGAAGGTATACATGGGTTGGCTAAGGAAATAACCATTCCTTACATGAGAAGGTTCGGTGCTTGTTGTCTAATGCAAGATTAGACAAATCATTTTGGGCTGAGGCGATTGTGTATGCTAGCCATCTCATAAATGGATCGGCTGCGATAGGAGGTAAAACTCCATTGGAAATTTGGTCTGGGAAAGCTGCTCAAGATCATGGTTTGCTGCGAAATTTGGAAGTCCGACCTACTTCAGTGCCAAAGATGGTATGGTGAACCCGCGAGCAAAGAAGTTTGTGTTTTTGGATGTCAAGAGAAATATGAAAGGCTACAGGTTATGGGACCCCAAAATAAGAAGATCATGTTGAGTCGGCATGTCACGTTTGATGAGACTTCAGTGTTGAAGTCTACCGTCTCTCAGCAGGTGGAGAGGATGGAGACCAAGGAAGTATCACAGTGGGTGGAGGTTGATGCTACTCTACTATCTCCAGTTGGTTCGGTATCAGTGAAGACTCCACCAGATGTGACACTGGGTGGAGATCATGTAGCCAGGGTTGATACTGAACAGGTTGAAGACATTGATGAGAATATCGAATTGTTTGCAGCCATTGGAACCAAGGTAAAATCACGCACGTAGGTGAAAAAGCATGAATCTCAAGCTTGTGACCACAACAAGCTCAAGTTGAAGGCCGTTGTTCTCCATGACGGTAGTGAGGAGGTTCATATGACTCAGTCGATAGGTTCGCTGCTGAAGATTCAGGTACATGTGCTTGAGCTTGATGGAGCTCATTTGAATGAACTACGGTTCGCTTGATCCTTTAGGCAAGGTTCGTAGGCAGCCGTAAAGGCGCAGCCAAATGGTGATGCAACCATATGAAGCTATTTGGTTCTCGAGAAGCTGATTGGAACTTCACGTAATGGTGAAGAGTTTGGACGATTGAAACTTCACGTAGAGGTGGAGAGACTTCACGTAGATGTGAAGTGTTATGGCTAGTTGGACTTCACGTAGAGGTGAGGTGTGTTGTGCTCTCGATGAACTGTTGATCTTCTGATGAGAAGATGGTTGAGCTCGCATAAGGGGGTGTGCATCTAGTTTGTTGAAGCCGATGATGGTGTGCTCTACTCATACTTGGTTGGACCGTCAGCTGAAGACATATAGACTGGAGAGAGCCAGTCAGTTGGAGAGTCAGTATTGACTCATGATGAGTTCTTCGTGAGGTCATGTAGTTGCTGAATAGGAGACACGTTCGGTAATAGGCATATATGGAAGTTCTCCTAAGTGAAGTGTAGGGAAGGTATGGTGGTGCATCCCAGTTGATAGTTGAGCTAAAGGTTCCAAGACGAGATCGTGTGTCGATTTCGCCGAGATCGTGTGTCGATTTCGTCCCGAGCGCTCAAGCCAAGATCGTGTGTCGATTTCGCCAGGTGATAGACTGGAGTTCGTTGGAGATCGGCTCAGATTTGAAAAATCTTCACCGATGTGGAGTTTGTAGGGAGAAAGGAGATAGAGGAGATGGAAGAAGGTAGCACAGAGATCAGAAGACAAAGGAGCAAGATGGCGCATTGAAGCAGGCCAGGTTAGCTCCCGGTCGACTGCAGGGTCGACCGGTAGAGAAGGCCGGTTGACCACCCGGTCGACCGATATGCACGACATGCACAGGAATAGCCCGGTCGATCGCCCGGTCGACCGTGGCAAGGAGCAGTCGACCGCACGGTCGACCGACTAAAAGCAGATTGCTCTCTGTTTGGGTCCGGTCGACCGGCCGGTCGACCGACAGGCGCGTTTTGGCTTTCCTTTTGGAATTCGGATTCCTTTTCTGTTTGGGATCGAATCAAATAGGGGTTTCCTAAAACCAGAGACTCTGTGGCTATAAATAAGGACTAGAGCCCTCATGTATTGCATCCCTGAAAATCCCTCTGAAAATCTCCTTTGGAATTCCTTGAAGAAGGAATAAGTTGTAATTGATTGTTGAATCAATAAAATCTCTCTCTCCCTTACCCCAAGGACGTAGGCACGTTGTCGAACCTCCTCGTTAAATACTATGTTGATTGTTTTTTCTCTATTGTTTCTTTGTTCTTGTCGTGTTGGGTACGTCTCCGACTGCATCAGTCTCCACCTGGTTGGTGGATTCCTCAGAGAGGTTGTTGTCATGCGCACAACATAGGTTTGCCAAGAAGAAAATCCAGAGGCAAGCTGAGATTTATTGAACCACATTCCGACGACAACTTGAGAGTTGTAGACAAGAGCTTATTAAGAATTGGGATAGACGAAGAAGAAGTTGAAGGAAAAGTATCGCCTGTAACTAGATATAGGGACCACCTCATCGGTCAGGTGTCTACGTCGAAATATAAGGAAAAGTTTGACAAACTCAGGGTTCGATGTGATATCAAAGAGGAGCTTTTAGGGAGCGGGTTGGCTCCTTGGAGGAAACACCATTTGGTCTTTCGCACAATGTCAGTCGTCCATGACAGCTGATGGATAGCCCGTGGAGAGAGAAAAAGAAAATACTTTTTGTAATCCCCACCACAAAACATGTTTTTCTCTCTCTCCCTATCGGGCTGTCCATCAGCTGTGATGGACGGCGTCCATCAGCTGTGATGGACGGCCTCCATCAGCTGTGATGGACGGCCCACATCGCGCGAAGGAGTATCCTGGTCCTTCACGCGAAGGAGCTAACCCTCCCGGAGCTTTAATTCATAGGCTGATATTAGGTGCGAGTTGGCTCCCCACGCTCAGAGGCGTTTCAAGTGGACATCTAAGAGATTTTTATCTCAAATTAGAGAGCAAACTAACAGGAAGCAGTTTCATTCTAAACCTAATAGTATACATACATTTCACATAAGAACTTAAGCATATAACTGATGCATTTCACGATGAATTTTGGATAAAAGCTATGAAATGTGAGATTTTATAATTTAGTAAGAATTATGCAGGGGAC
>JAVJIF010020531.1:0-56670 GCA_038442645.1 Agave tequilana
ATATACGCTAAGCATCAGTACAGGCAAGAATCAGAGTACGGAAGCAAGTGGTGCATTATACATTCCAACACATATATACAATTACAAAGTTATCACCAGAGGTGATCCAATGTTTCATGAGTATTACATCACTGATATGCGCAATTGCGAGATTACAAAGAGATGTACAAGTATGAACAGTAAAAAGGCACTCACGAGTTTACAAAAGGAAAACTCGAGAGGCACAGGGGGCCTGGAAGGATGGAGTTCCGGACGGGTGCTGGAGGTCCACGCTTCCGCTGCGCCACTCTGATCATCAACTGGAAGAATCCATAAGCTCCAAGCTCCATGACCTGGACATGAGAATCCAGGGGAGTCAGATGAAACTCCCCAGGCGAGTGGTGATACAAAAGCCAAGTGGCGAGCAGGGGGTAAGCACATGTATAGTGATAAAACCGAATAAAGTCAAAGGCGGGCAAATCTGCTTGTATGGTTTCAGATCACGACTCCATAAGACCAGTACGTCGAAGGAATAATCCAAACAAGGAAACCCTCATCTATATACCTTTATCTTATGTCACCATAATCCAAGCACATACAACCCGACTGCTCTCAGGGCATGATAAGATAACGAACAGGAGGCAGGCGAATACCAGGAATAAAGCAGTTAATACAACAATAATCATGAAACCGGAAATCCGATGTAAAAACCAGTACAAGCAAGCATAGCAAGGTGTACCACAGATCCAAGGCTGGCGTCTTTTATTATTATTATTATATAGCTCACTTTACCCTGATATCTAGCTATGTGGACTAGCGTCCCAGCACACATAGATCCATATCCCAGTAAAGCAAGGTTGTTATTGGAAACCAGCGGGGGTATCAACGAACTATGTTTACAGTGGGTCCCGTGCATGCCCGGGACCACGGTCCAGGATTGTTCCGTTGCATGGAAACGGAAGCCAGCCGCAAGGCTAAACAGGAGGGACTTATGTATGCCCTTATCATGATGGTACCAGGAATAAGGGAGCCAGCTCTCCCCTCGGTCCCCTGGAGGCCCACAGGTCAGACCGGAACATGAGTTGCACAACATTCCTAAAAGCCACTGTAAACACGAACACATATTGATATCCGCATGTTTCCCCCGACCCAATGCAAGTGGTTCCTTTTATGAATTATTAGATTAATTATCCATTTACGGGAATAACAAGAGCAGGACATGATCAGGAATTCAGGAGTTCAGGTCACTGTATATAATACAGGATAACAGGTCACTGATCATGATACAGGATATCAGGTCACTGTACATAGTACAGGATAACAAGACAGGGTTCCCGTAAATGTGATAATCACAGGTCAAGTATATCATGCTGGGTGTCAAGTGATAGCATGACAAGAGATTGATGTTAGACAGGCAACCAAACATGCCAAGGGATTAATATTAGCCTGATGGTAAGTCATGTCAGGTAGGAACAGGTCTGGTGTCAGATGATTACACGTCAACCGTCAGGTGATATACATGTGTTAAAAGATAGCATGTAATGACAAGTAGTATAAACAGGAGACAGGCATTAGCACGAAGTAAAACGGTAGCTGAGCACAACCAAGCGGAGCTGAGCGATCTGGAAGTACAGACAGCAAACAGGATTTATCCCTGGAGCGTCTGGCAAGGTTACCGGGACAACTCGGCTTAAAGTGCGAGTAGAAAATCCGGCAGCATCCCGCCTAGACGAATCTAGTGACAAAGCGCTGAACGCTGATCATGATGACCAGGCGGGGCCGAAGACCTGACAGTCCCAGTCACTGATAGTGAGGAACCGTAGGCTGAAGACCGAGAGACCTGCCGTGTTAGTACTACATGTTATAAAGTAGCAAATACATCGCAGGCATGGTATAAGTGCAGGAATGAAACTACCCTAGTACAAGCATTCGTCACAGAGCAATACATGTCCAGAAACTGGCACTTGGCCATACACAAATACAGGGACTCAGCCCAATACCAAATACATGGATACATGAAGGGAAACACATATCGACCCGACGAAGCGGGGAAACCCAAAAGGAGGCGAGAGCGAGAGCACTCGCCTAAATCACCGGAAAGCCGATAAGTCTGGAATCCATGGAACTTGCGCACGCGCCAATAATATAATATAATATAAAATATTGGGGAGAGGAGGTACAGGGAGACGCGGGCTGGGAAGTGAGACGCGAGGGTATGCTCCGCGTCGTGCCAAAAGCAGAAACGCGCGGAGCGCGTCAAGGGATTGCCCAGACGCGGGGTTGAGATCCGCGTTGGGAAACAAGCAGAGTGGAGGAATGGTGCTTCCTTTGTTGTGCCCGACGAAGGGATGTTTGGCCCCAAACAAAAAGGAGGGAACCGGCCCTAGGCCTTGCAACGGGGAATAACGCGGCTCCAAACAAAAAGGAGGAGCCGGTCCTGAGTCGCGCCATCGGAGAAGAACACGGACGCGGGAATCACAGACGCGGGAGTGAGAGACGCGCGGGAGAGAGAGAGAGACGCGCGGGAGAGAGACGCGCGGAAGAGAGGGAGAGACGCGCGAGAGACGCGCGGGAGAGAGACGCGCGAGAGAGAGACGCGCGGGAGAGAGGGAGAGACGCGGGAAGAGAGACGCGCGGAAGGAGAGAGGGAGAGACGCGCGGGAGAGAGACGCGCGAGAGAGAGACGCGGGGAGAAGACGCGCGAGGAGAGAGACGCGCGGAGAGAGGGAGAGACGCGCGGGAGAGAGACGCGCGGAAGAGAGAGAGAGAGACGCGCGGAAGAGATCCAAGTGGAGAGAGAGAGTGTGGGCCCAGTTGGAAGAAAAAGGAAGGGGGGCTGTTGCCCCCCTCTGGTCCCGCACAGGACGCCCCCCCCTTGGGGCGCCCGACCTGGCCGCCGGCCAGGCGGCGGCGCCGGCCGGCGCCGGCCGCCAGCAGAGAAGGGGGGGCGTTTGCCCCCTCCAACAGCCCCCCAGGAGGGGCTGTGCACCCTCCTGCAGGGAGAAGAAAGGGGGGCTGCTGCCCCCCTTCAACAGAGAGAGAGAGGGATTGGCCCCCCTCTCTGGCCAAGCACAGGGGCCCGGGTGGGCCCCTGGCTGCTCGCGGCCGCCGGCAGGGCGCCGGCGGCGCCCCAGCCCGGGGTGGCTCCGGCCACCCCAAAGAGGAAGAGGTAAAGGGGGGTTTTGGGATTTGGGTTTCTTTTGGTGGTGGTGGTGGTTGACTTGAAGAAGAAGATGAAGAGGGAGAAGGTGGTGGTTGATTGTGTTGAAGGTAGGAGGAGATGGAGATGGCCGGAGATGGGGGATCTCTCGCCGGAGATCGCCGGAGGTGGCTGGCCAGAAGAGGGGAGGGGCTGGCTTTCTCTCTTGGAGAGAAAGAAGAAGAAGAAAAGAATGAGGAGAAAAAGAAAGAAAGGAAAGGAAATAGAAAAAGAAAAGGGAGTAATGATGTGGATGTGATGGGGGTGTGATGGTGATGGGACGCGGCCCACGTGGGAGGAGTGGGCTGCTGGGTTGAGGTCGGCGCTGGATTTGGCGGGAAAGAAAAGAAAGGAAAAGAAGGAAGGTAAGGCAAGGATTGAATAAAATAATAATATAATAATATGGGCGCGAAATCGACTGTTCCAGAATCCTTCCGAAAAATTCTCAAAAATAGCAAATATTATTTTAAGATGTTTGGTGAAATCGGAATCTAAAAATATAATGTAGTTTTTAAATTAAAAATCCTGGAATCTCCCGGCGATACCGGTCGATGCCGACACCAGTGGAATTTCCATAAATTCATAAAAATCCCCAGAAAAGGATTTTGGTAGGAAATATTATTCTAAGAAGAAATGTCTAAAGGCTCTTCGAGAAATTCCAAACAGTTTGTAAGATAAAAATTCGGGAATCGATCAGCGGCACTGGTCGACACCGGTTTTGAAGTAATTCATTTTAATCCAGGAAAAATCCCGAAAATCATAGAATATATATAATATTGAAAAATGATATTTAAAACTAAAATCGGTCAACTCTAATTATCAGAATATCGAAATCGAGTAATACTCTAGGATCGGGCCCTCGGTTCAGACTAGGGCTGACTCTGAGTCCACGAATCCAAATTCAAGACAAAACGTTCATATGAATAATTCATAATACAAGAAGTAAATCGAAAAATACGATCGAAAAATCTGAATACGCAACTAAGTACGTATTCCGGGAGCGGGGTGTTACATTCCATCCACCTTACAAAAAATTGCGTCCTCGCAATTTCGATAAGGGGTGAAATGAACACAAAAAGGTAGGAATGAGGATTATGCCAATCAAGATATGAATAACTATGAGTTGTTCCCCCCAGATTGACTGAACAACTAACTCAGGACTAAAGCATCTCTGCACTTCTGCCGTATATATACATCCTCTGACGGTGCCATAATAATACTGATCTGATGTCTGCTTATAAAAGAACACTGCCAGAACTTCAAAGGACTAACCCATTCTGAACAATATAAAGTGGGCTGACTTGGTAAGATAATCAATAATACTTCGATCAGACTGTGAGCTAAAGCTAATGAAATCCATAGTGCTGAAGTCCATAATATAAATAAAACCCTGCATAGTAAGATGTTATCCTTTTGCAGTAGAATCACTGACGGGCTGCATACTGGGCTTTGTTAACTCTGAAAGACGTAGCCAAGAATATAAAATAACTGTGAAGAATTGGAATACTGACTTATGAATGATAAACCGACTGCAGATGAAACAGGAAGAAGATATCTGAGCCCTGCAAGATTTGTAGAATGGACCATTGACAAGGCCATGGCGATGGCTCAGATATAGTGATGGAACTCTGTTCAGCAGATCCATAAAAGTACGCTAGAAGAAATCCGAGGAATGGCTAGAGTGCCAAGCACTGAAGGGACTAGCCACGGATGAAACCAAGCCTGGATGAGGTTATCGCGTAACACAGCTCAGGTGTTAAACATTAGGGTGCGGCGAGGCTAACGCTCTGCGAGACTCGCATATAGCGAAGTTCACGCGACGAAGCCAGCGCGTAACACAACGCTAAATGCTAAGCACCAGGGTGCAGCGAAACTCACACCCGGTTAGGTTCACGAATGACTAGAACACGACCCTCGCTTGGCGAGGCTAGCGGAGCCTTGGTCCACCAAATCAATAAAAGCTGCCTGGAGTTATTGGCTCTGAGAACATGATCAAGGAATCACTAGAATAGAAACTAGTCTCGAATTCTGACTTCTAAATAGTAACCTGACTGCAGATTAGCTCTGAGAATACCCGAATCCCATGAACATAGTCCAAGAAATCATGATCGCTATTAGAGAAATAAAAATAGAAAATACCATAACTCTGTCTGCCAGAAGTCCTGATTCTGAATTACTGTTATATACTGACACTTTTCATGAAATGATGCAATCTATCTGACTATATAAGTGACGACTATTCTGCTTGATGCACTAGCCTCCCATGATGTATCCATAAATATAAGAATATAATGCAAGACCGAAGATCTGCCCAATATAAGATAGTGTGATATACCAGAGTCAAGGAATGCCAGAACATAATGAGAACGAACCATATCTGCCCTGCTGTCACCTCACTAGTCAACACATATCTTAAGTTGGCATAAAGATTATAAAGATTATAAAAACCAAAATAGCAAAATAGAAGAGATAGGAATCACGAAATAGGGAGAAAAATAGGACGGACTAGAATTGATGGTGATAGGGCAATGAGGAGGATATGATATAGAGAATTTACCAACTCCCGGACATATTAAAATGGGAATAATAATTACGGTCAGTACTTCAAGGATTCCTCCTTCCGATATCGAACACCCTATCTGTTCTTATTCCATCATCTTGAGCATCCTGACTTTCCCTTCAGCCGGATCATATGTTTGCTTCCCTTCACCATGTGCCCTAGTTCTTGGTCCCCTTTGTATATGACTCCATGCTGGATGCTGGGGATGAAGTGAGGTTATTCTGACAGTAGGTCTTGGATTCCCTCACCACGGTGATACTGGAAGAATTGATCTGATTGGTGTGATGTTCTCTGTCTCCTTGAACAGTCAGTCATATTTCAACTAATCTCTGAACCGGTGTATGACATGATTCATGACCTCTCCGGTGGTTGTGTTATAAGTGCTCGGCTTCAGATGATACTCCCATGTCATGTGTTGAGGACAAGGTTGGAGGGATGGCTTAGCTAGTAGGGCGTCCAGAGGCCTGTCTGAGCCTTTACTTCCATCAATTAAGAGGGTGTCTTCACCAACTTCATCTGCAACTCATCTTAATCTTTCTCCTCTGGGTCCATTCCACTTCCCGGATGATGACTGAAGAACTTGTGAATACTCCTTGGGCTGCTTGGGGATAAGAAACATCTTGCTCTTCATCTTCATTTTTCATTTAAGATATTGCTTGCTCGGTTCCCCTTGTCGGCCACCATGTAAGACACCGACCGACTATGCTTTAGGAATTTTGCAGTGTACTTATTTACTGTTCAATCTCCTTACTGCAATTTGATAAATCACCCTTTCATTTCTGAGCCATTTCAGAAAAGAATCTTCTTATAAAAATCCTTCGAGAATTAGTCCCAAGTGATGGGCTTTTCCAGTCTTACTGCTTCCGCCAACTACTACATCCAGGCTACATCTTCTAACTGAATCTTGATCGTTTTCACCTAGTTCTCATCAGGGACCCAAGTTGACTTAGAAGATCCATCAGGTTTACTGACCACTGCTATGCATCCAGGGTTCTCCATGCTTGAAAAGATTGCCGGCTGTAATTTCCTGAAATCCAACATGTCGCCTGGCTTCTGTCCCCGGAGTGCAACCAATGATCCTTGGTGCGGGACCTTCGCCTGTACTTGATCGTGTTTCATCATATCTTGCAGAAATAGTCTCAAATCAAGATTTCCTCCATTAGGGTTATCCTAGGAAGAACCAGAACCGTTATGATTTCCCCATCTTTTCATGTCCGAGTTGGTCCAAGAATAACAAGAAACTGAAGTATGAAAGGATGGGAGAACTTCAGAATTTCAAGGATAAGATTATCAAGAGAGTATGGATAACTTTGTACTTGTAGTTGGATTGTATAACCAAGACTCATGCATTCCAGTTGCAAATTTCTTTACCATTAATTTGCCGTCTGGACGTACTGAGGAGGTGAGAGCCTAGGCTCTGATACCAACCTGTAACGCCCCGATCCCGGCGATACGGGGACGTTACTGCAACGTATATACGCAAGTCAGAAGTACCTTCACGTATATACGCTAAGCATCAGTACAGGCAAGAATCAGAGTACGGAAGCAAGTGGTGCATTATACATTCCAACACATATATACAATTACAAAGTTATCACCAGAGGTGATCCAATGTTTCATGAGTATTACATCACTGATATGCGCAATTGCGAGATTACAAAGAGATGTACAAGTATGAACAGTAAAAAGGCACTCACGAGTTTACAAAAGGAAAACTCGAGAGGCACACAGGGGGCCTGGAAGGATGGAGTTCCGGACGGTGTGCTGGAGGTCCACGCTTCCGCTGCGCCACTCTGATCATCAACTGGAAGAATCCATAAGCTCCAAGCTCCATGACCTGGACATGAGAATCCAGGGGAGTCAGATGAAACTCCCCAGGCGAGTGGTGATACAAAAGCCAAGTGGCGAGCAGGGGGTAAGCACATGTATAGTGATAAAACCGAATAAAGTCAAAGGCGGGCAAATCTGCTTGTATGGTTTCAGATCACGACTCCATAAGACCAGTACGTCGAAGGAATAATCCAAACAAGGAAACCCTCATCTATATACCTTTATCTTATGTCACCATAATCCAAGCACATACAACCCGACTGCTCTCAGGGCATGATAAGATAACGAACAGGAGGCAGGCGAATACCAGGAATAAAGCAGTTAATACAACAATAATCATGAAACCGGAAATCCGATGTAAAAACCAGTACAAGCAAGCATAGCAAGGTGTACCACAGATCCAAGGCTGGCGTCTTTTATTATTATTATTATATAGCTCACTTTACCCTGATATCTAGCTATGTGGACTAGCGTCCCAGCACACATAGATCCATATCCCAGTAAAGCAAGGTTGTTATTGGAAACCAGCGGGGGTATCAACGAACTATGTTTACAGTGGGTCCCGTGCATGCCCGGGACCACGGTCCAGGATTGTTCCGTTGCATGGAAACGGAAGCCAGCCGCAAGGCTAAACAGGAGGGACTTATGTATGCCCTTATCATGATGGTACCAGGAATAAGGGAGCCAGCTCTCCCCTCGGTCCCCTGGAGGCCCACAGGTCAGACCGGAACATGAGTTGCACAACATTCCTAAAAGCCACTGTAAACACGAACACATATTGATATCCGCATGTTTCCCCCGACCCAATGCAAGTGGTTCCTTTTATGAATTATTAGATTAATTATCCATTTACGGGAATAACAAGAGCAGGACATGATCAGGAATTCAGGAGTTCAGGTCACTGTATATAATACAGGATAACAGGTCACTGATCATGATACAGGATATCAGGTCACTGTACATAGTACAGGATAACAAGACAGGGTTCCCGTAAATGTGATAATCACAGGTCAAGTATATCATGCTGGGTGTCAAGTGATAGCATGACAAGAGATTGATGTTAGACAGGCAACCAAACATGCCAAGGGATTAATATTAGCCTGATGGTAAGTCATGTCAGGTAGGAACAGGTCTGGTGTCAGATGATTACACGTCAACCGTCAGGTGATATACATGTGTTAAAAGATAGCATGTAATGACAAGTAGTATAAACAGGAGACAGGCATTAGCACGAAGTAAAACGGTAGCTGAGCACAACCAAGCGGAGCTGAGCGATCTGGAAGTACAGACAGCAAACAGGATTTATCCCTGGAGCGTCTGGCAAGGTTACCGGGACAACTCGGCTTAAAGTGCGAGTAGAAAATCCGGCAGCATCCCGCCTAGACGAATCTAGTGACAAAGCGCTGAACGCTGATCATGATGACCAGCGCGGGGCCGAAGACCTGACAGTCCCAGTCACTGATAGTGAGGAACCGTAGGCTGAAGACCGAGAGACCTGCCGTGTTAGTACTACATGTTATAAAGTAGCAAATACATCGCAGGCATGGTATAAGTGCAGGAATGAAACTACCCTAGTACAAGCATTCGTCACAGAGCAATACATGTCCAGAAACTGGCACTTGGCCATACACAAATACAGGGACTCAGCCCAATACCAAATACATGGATACATGAAGGGAAACACATATCGACCCGACGAAGCGGGGAAACCCAAAAGGAGGCGAGAGCGAGAGCACTCGCCTAAATCACCGGAAAGCCGATAAGTCTGGAATCCATGGAACTTGCGCACGCGCCAATAATATAATATAATATAAATATTGGGGAGAGGAGGTACAGGGAGACGCGGGCTTGGGAAGTGAGACGCGAGGGTATGCTCCGCGTCGTGCCAAAAGCAGAAACGCGCGGAGCGCGTCAAGGGATTGCCCAGACGCGGGGTTGAGATCCGCGTTGGGAAACAAGCAGAGTGGAGGAATGGTGCTTCCTTTGTTGTGCCCGACGAAGGGATGTTTGGCCCCAAACAAAAAGGAGGGAACCGGCCCTAGGCCTTGCCAACGGGGAATAACGCGGCTCCAAACAAAAAGGAGGAGCCGGTCCTGAGTCGCGCCATCGGAGAAGAACACGGACGCGGGAATCACAGACGCGGGAGTGAGAGACGCGCGGGAGAGAGAGAGAGACGCGCGGGAGAGAGACGCGCGGAAGAGAGAGAGAGACGCGCGAGAGACGCGCGGGAGAGAGACGCGCGAGAGAGAGACGCGGGAGAGAGGGAGAGACGCGCGGAAGAGAGACGCGCGGAGAGAGAGGAGAGAGACGCGCGGGAGAGAGACGCGAGAGAGAGAGACGCGCGGGAGAGAAAGACGCGCGAGAGAGAGACGCGCGGAGAGAGGGAGAGACGCGCGGAAGAGAGACGCGCGGAAGAAGAGAGACGCGCGGAAGAGATCCAAGTGAGAGAGAGAGAGTGGGGCCCAGTTGGAAGAAAAAGGAAGGGGGCTGTTGCCCCCCTCTGGTCCCGCACAGGACCCCCCCCCTTGGGGCGCCCGACCTGGCCGCCGGCCAGGCGGCGGCGCCGGCCGGCGCCGGCCGCCAGCAGAGAAGGAGGGGGCGTTTGCCCCCTCCAACAGCCCCCCAGGAGGGGCTGTGCACCCCTCCTGCAGGGAGAAGAAAGGGGGGCTGCTGCCCCCCTTCAACAGAGAGAGAGAGGGATTGGCCCCCCTCTCTGGCCAAGCACAGGGCCCGGGTGGGCCCCTGGCTGCTCGCGGCCGCCGGCAGGGCGCCGGCGGCGCCCCAGCCCGGGGTGGCTCCGGCCACCCCAAAGAGGAAGAGGTAAAGGGGGGTTTTGGGATTTGGGTTTCTTTGGTGGTGGTGGTGGTTGACTTGAAGAAGAAGATGAAGAGGGAGAAGGTGGTGGTTGATTGTGTTGAAGGTAGGAGGAGATGGAGATGGCCGGAGATGGGGGATCTCTCGCCGGAGATCGCCGGAGGTGGCTGGCCAGAAGAGGGGAGGGGCTGGCTTTCTCTCTTGGAGAGAAAGAAGAAGAAGAAAAGAATGAGGAGAAAAAGAAAGAAAGGAAAGGAAATAGAAAAAGAAAAGGGAGTAATGATGTGGATGTGATGGGGGTGTGATGGTGATGGGACGCGGCCCACGTGGGAGGAGTGGGCTGCTGGGTTGAGGTCGGCGCTGGATTGGCGGGAAAAGAAAAGAAAGGAAAAGAAGGAAGGTAAGGCAAGGATTGAAAATAATAATATAATAATATGGGCGCGAAATCGACTGTTCCAGAATCCTTCCGAAAAATTCTCAAAAATAGCAAATATTATTTTAAGATGTTTGGTGAAATCGGAATCTAAAAATATAATGTAGTTTTTAAATTAAAAATCCTGGAATCTCCCGGCGATACCGGTCGATGCCGACACCAGTGGAATTTCCATAAATTCATAAAAATCCCCAGAAAAGGATTTGGTAGGAAATATTATTCTAAGAAGAAATGTCTAAAGGCTCTTCGAGAAATTCCAAACAGTTTGTAAGATAAAAATTCGGGAATCGATCAGCGGCACTGGTCGACACCGGTTTTGAAGTAATTCATTTTAATCCAGGAAAAATCCCGAAAATCATAGAATATATATAATATTGAAAAATGATATTTAAAACTAAAATCGGTCAACTCTAATTATCAGAATATCGAAATCGAGTAATACTCTAGGATCGGGCCCTCGGTTCAGACTAGGGCTGACTCTGAGTCCACGAATCCAAATTCAAGACAAAACGTTCATATGAATAATTCATAATACAAGAAGTAATCGAAAAATACGATCGAAAAATCTGAATACGCAACTAAGTACGTATTCGGGAGCGGGGTGTTACACATCTAATGATGTTGTCGCATATTGTTGCCATCAACCGACTACTTCTGCTGCTATTGTTGATTCACTTGATGGGATTGCCAACTACTATTTTTGTTGTTCTTGTTGCCGATTGATTATAGCATCAATATTGTTGTCTTTAACTTCTAATACGCCATACCCCTGTTGTTGCAATTGTATTCATCTACTGGTTTTTATCTATTGGTGTCTTCATCTACTACTATTGTGGTTATATTCATCTACTATATTTTATGCCCTCTTCATCTACTGAGCTTGAGGATCTCTCAAGATCTCCACTTGTGCTGAGTTTGTGGATCTCTCGTAAACATCCACTTTTATTAATTTTGAGGATCTCTGAAACCTCTTCTTACCGCGTTTAAGGATTTATCAAAACTCCTACTGAGTTGGAGGATATATCAAAACCTCTTCTACTGATTTTGTATATCTAAAGAAATGAATATTAACTTTTTATACAGTCTTCGCATAAGTGTTCAAATCGACTCAGATTCCGCTTGATTTGATTAGCACCTTGAACATCGGCATCAATCATTCAGCAATTTAGCATCAACATTAGTAATTTAAAATTATTTTCAATAATTTCAATTATTTTTTTTTTTCAGTATTTGTTTAGGATAACTTTGTTTACGAGATCTTTTTCTAGTTTTTGTAACAAGTGGGGCATGATTGATATATATGCTCCAGCTTGAGAGAGAGTATTAGCGTGCAACACAAGAAGATTATTGTAATCTTGTGTTTATCCATATGAAAGAGAGGCTAATCCCCATCTAGGGTAAGCTGTCTATTCCTAAAACCCTAACAACTACTAATATTATAGCATATATCTTGCATATTTTGAAGGTGGTAAGTCTCCACCTAAGACTACCCAATATTTATTTGTGATCTCACTTAGTCCTTAAACCTTCCTAGATAAACGATTGCATATAAACTTGATTAAGAATCTCATATATAGTAACAATTACTCAAGAGTGTGAACATAGTGATTGATCTGTAGTGATTTTCATCACAAGTATAGTGCTCTTTGCCAAAAATCCCTGAACAATTAAGAGCATGCTTAACTCAACATTCAATATGAGGGAGTTATTCAATCATGATTGTTATGCTTCTTGCAAGACATCCCATAGTAGTTGATATTGTAAGAAAACAAAATGCACATCCACCGTTTAACTATCTAAATGTGGAAGATGTTTGTGTTGCTAAAATAGCTCAATGACATGCTGGTACTATAGTAGTTCTAGTCTAGGTTACTACATGATGTCCAAATGTTAGTTTTTGGAGTAACCAACAAACATAGTAAAAGTACTATACATATTGTGAAAGTATTTTACTATGGTTTTCTTCTCAATTCTCCTCTCGCTTTCTCTCCCCTTATGTGTCTCCCACTGATAAACAAGATACTCCTCTCCAACTGAGAGGATACCTCAGCTGTCATCTAAGAGAACTCTCTTAGATGACGGATTAATACTCCAACTTCCCAAAATAATTTTCATGATTCGACAATACAATATGGTATTCACGTCCTTGTGTACTAATAAAAAATCACGTGTTTTGGAGTCGTTTGATCATGTTTCAAATGGTTGCAAGGGGCGATTTCTCCGGTGCTCACCATGATTGCCAGCAACACCACATCAATAAACCAATATCATTGGTGCTCCTGCTAGCAATGATTGCACACAACACCAACAATAACATTGCTTTCAACAATAGTTACAATACTGCCAACCACATGTGAAAAAATCACATACAAAGTGATACATGAACCCCTCAAATCTTTACCAATGTTACAATTTTTAGTAAAGATACCACCCAACTCAGACCATTCACCAATATCACATTATAAATTTCTAGGTTATTACTCATCTTGATAGTTGGTTAAAGGTCCTTGTGCCCTAGCACAATACATCCCCAGCAAAATACATGATTGATGTTGGGTTGTGGGAAGTCCTAGGTTCCTCAGTTTAAGTTGTAGGCCCAACCTTTTTCATGAGAGGGGGGATATAAGGGTTCAAGGTGTTTCAAGTCCTGGGCACGCCTTTGTAATGAGAGAGAAAGAGAGGGTTTCAAGAAGATTCAAGCCCGGTAAAAGGTGTCATTGAGGCCTGGTCCACTAGTAAAAAGGTGAGAGTGGGTTATAGGGAGTCCCAGGTTCAAGTCCAACTATGGCCTCTGTATAAAAAAGAAGTCTGGCATACAACCTTTATTATAAGAGAGAAAGATTGGTACAGAGAGAGTTGCTTAAACAACACTTGAGCTTAGTTACCAAAAGTAGGAGAAGAGGAGGAGAGAAAAGATGCAAGGTAAAAAGGTGGAGGTGGATGAGGACATGAGTTGGGCATGTCACTCATGAAGTACTCAAGCGGGCTTGCATATACTTGGTCATAAAAGGAGAACAAGTATAACAAGTATACTCAACACTTGGCTAGCTTGAGATCATATATGGCCACCAAGAGGTCCAAGATCCATGGTCCGGTGATCCAGACCAACCTTCCATGTTCATCTTGCAACTAATCAGTTATAAAAATACTATATTGTAGAAAAGGTCACACAGTGGGCATCTCTACACACATGAACAATGGTCAATAATATTAATTTTCACACTAAATAATTCCATATGCAACAAAGTGTTCAACATGGGCAGTTCTAGATCATCCGAGGCTATGATCAAAATTGTCAAATTTATATGCAGTCTTGATAATGTGCAACACAACCAACCATTCATACATACAATGACATTGCCTTCCTAGCCGTCACCAAATAGTATGTGTGAATGAAAAGGATATATGTATTATCATATTTTTTATTTTCTTTCAATAGATACGAGATATTGTTTGGATATAGAACTCAATATCCATATTTGATTAAAAAAACAAACTTGGATTCAGATCAATTACTTACATAATATCATTGAATATGGCCAATGATTGGAGGAAAATGAGTTTAACCTTCAATTTTTAATCCCTTCTACATTAAAATATGAAAATTTATTAAATCTTAACTAATTTCAGTAAAAGACAGCCTGACAAGTAGGAAGCAACACTATATTGTCAAGTTTCAAGCATAAGTGGGATTTGGGCATACGTGGGCTGCACACACTTGTGGGTGCCTAACCTACAATCAGGTCCTTTTAAACCTATGTAAGCGGGTTGTATAATTTCTAAACTACTCAAATTAGATCTAGTTTGAGGGTCTCCTTTCCTCCCTCCTCCTTCTCTTCCTCTCATTCTCAAATTCCCAAAACACCTAGCCCTAAGTTCCCCAACACAGGCCATATTCTGGTATGAAGGCCGATGTGGCCAATGATCATTGAGCCCATAAAAGGCATTTTTTCATATTGTATATTTTGTTCCTCCTATTACAAATTATTTAATTGAACCATGCTAATTGTTGAGTGTTATTGCTTTGCTCCTAGTGTTTCTTTCAATTCCTCTTCTTCTTTTCTCTATTCCTTCTTTTCTTAATTTTTTTCTCTTTTTTATTTTTCTTTCTTTTTTCTTTCATGCTGCTGCTTTCTTCTTCTCTATCTGCCATGTTGTTTCCTCCTTTTCTGCTTTTAACAGTTGCTTCTAATGAATTTCCCCAAACTTCTGGGGTTTGCCTGAGTTTGATGTGATTTTATATGTTTTTTCTGTTTTATCACCATTTAATTACAAAAAGAAAAAAAAATCTTTTTCCCAAGGCGATTCCCTAGGCACTCGTTGGGCGAGCAAACCACCCAGCATACAGAACCTCCTAGATTTCCTAGCACTTTTTACAACAATGATAATTTTTTACAACAATGATGATTTTTCCCCCAAAGAGTCATGCTAGTTTTTTACCATTCTGTGACATAATTTAATATCGCCTATAAATTAATCTATACAAGCTAGTAACTTTTCTTGTATATTCGTAATGTGTATTTGGTCAATTGGACATTTTTCAGATATTCTTCATAGTTTAGCACTATAAATGTTTGTGCACATTTTTCAAAGATGGATACTTGACACCCATATCTACAGATACCGGATGGAATTCAGATTGGATCATTTGCTCCATTTACTTTCCTCAACAAACCTAATCTCTTACATTGCAATCAATATAATAAAAACCAAATAGCTTTTCAATATAGACAAATAATCAAATAGATATACATTCACTATTCCATGCAACTATTATCATCTAAAGCATGGTTTCAAATATCAGTCAATTCCAATATATAATTATATATCAGGAACATCATATTTGGTTTTGATCCTATAATATCTGCCGATATCGACCCTATAATATCATCCGATATCAAGTTTGCGATATTGATACTAAAAAACCATTGGTTAATACCGAGATTTTAAACTATGCATCTCAGATTTTCTCAGTGAAAATGGAATTAACCATGCATTTTAGCATTAACAAAGGTCGCATGAAAGGTGGGAGGAACTTCTAGGAACCACCTGCATCAAATTGACTTAGCGTTGGCAGAAAGTAGCGCACCGGTTGGTTATAGGGAAAACATACCTTATTCATATCCAAAGAAATCGTGCTAGTCTTTTACCATTCTGTTACATAATTTAATATTGACTAGAAATTAATCTATACAAGCTAGTAACTTTTCTTGTACATTCGTTGGTCAATTGGATATTTTTCATATATTCTTCATAGTTTAGCACTATAAATGATTGTGCACATTTTATAAAGATGGATACTTGACATCCATATCTATAGATACCGGATGGAATTCAGATTGGATCATTTGCTCCATTTACATTCCTCAACAAACCTAATCTCCTGCATTGCAACCAATATATTAAAACCCCAAACTAGTTTTTCAATATAGACAAATAAACAAATAGATACATACATTCACTATTCCATGCAACTATTATCATGTAAGCATGGTTTCAAATATCAGTCAATTCCAATATATAATTATATATCAGGAACATTATATTGGGTTTTGATCCTATAATATCAGCTGATATCAAGTTTCCGGTATTGATACTTGTAGTGATCAGTTTCCGACCTCCTCGAGATCACGCCACGTGTCTATCCAGCACCCAAGCAGGCGTGTAACACATGGTCGCTTACAGAACCTCTGAGCGGGAGTCCTCGTTCAATTCAAACTCCAAACAGCTCAAGCGGTTATGGGATGGAGATAGAGTCAATTACAAGCACCCCCATCTTCAGATCAAATCTTCATTTGAACCCGGCCGTTACAGTTCGAAAACAAATCAACCACATTGACTGTTGGACGCAGACCACTAGATAGTGATGAATTCTGGCCAAACCTATTCAAATCACGATGTACAGCTCTAACTGCCTCCAAGATAAGCGGTTAAATATTTAAACAGAGATGGACTTTGCAACCTTATCTGACAAACACAACCGTATAAATACTAGATCCCTTCTAATATGAAGGACGACGATCAATTGTATCCAGAAACTCTAGTACACCCGAGAATACCCAACTGTAATCATCATTGGTATAGTAAAATCTCTCTCCCCCTCTTCGTGGTTTTTTCCATTCAAGTTTTTCATGTAAAATATGTGCGTTTACGGTGATTTTCTGTAATTTGATTATACTCACTCCATTATTTTGACGCGTGGACTGATTCTTTAAGAATTATCCACAATTTCGTATTTTCATTGAGATCTTGAGACCATACTCTTGAGATCTCCCCATCCAATACCCTAACCCTTCCATAAATATACTTTCACACAAGAATCATGGCGCACAAGAATGTGACCCGTCATGACGCCCACGCTCTCGATGAAACGATCAGTCAGTCCTCTTCCGTGGGCAACTCGTCCAGATGGTGATTGATCTGCAATGACGGTTGGAGGTTCGATGGGCCAAGGCAGATCACGAGAGAGAACTAGTCGTCATCCATCGCGATACCACAGAACGCGAGCGAGAGGCTGCAACACAGGTCAACCATCAGTTGATCACGCATATAAAGGTTCTTCAAGAAGAGCAACAATGAGTCATCGAGTTGGGCGCCAGGGAAACTCAGGTGGACACCTCCCTTCAAGTCAACCAACATCCTGCGGCTCCGACTGACCTACATTTTTAAGCTAAACAAAATGCGCTCTAAAGTAACCTCTCCGCATAGGGATCCCGCGAGCCTTCAAGTAGATAGCTCGCATAAGCGTGCAAAAGGACATCACGCCCCAACTCACAAGGAGAATGCTTCTCCGAAACGGCGAAGACCGAGGACGCCTAAGTCTTCAACCATCAGAAGTTGCCAATTGACCAGATCTTTCACATCATCAAGCATCAGCCATGAGTGAAACTCCCTAAGACAGCCAAGCACGACACAGATTCCTTCGAAGCAGGGAACTGTTCTTTTCACGACAGTCGAGGACACGCCACCCTTCACTGCTGGGTCCTCAAAAGACACCTCGAGGACTAATACAACATGAATACCTGAATGAGTTCATTTTCGACTTGGAGAAATATCCTGAGATCGGAGAAACCAGGGCCGACCGTCAACTAAAGTGCCTGCTCTTCGGCACCATTCTGGACAAGAAGACCTCCGAAAGGCAAAGGAGTTATTCTTACCCGAAACGATACTAGGTATTAAAACCTTGTAATATCTAATAAAATTATGCACTCTTTACATTGATGTCTATTGTCTTCTCCAGGTACAAAAAGCTCAATCAATAGCTTACACGGGTCCTACACTGACAGCTAAAAGGGAAAAACAGCCCATGCGGTTATCCCTAGGAGCCCCCTAAAAGACAGGGACTCGTTCAAAATGGTTGCTAGGAGTCAACCTATACGGGTCTTCACCCTGACGGTCAACAACCTACATATGTCCTACCCTGACGGTTACAAGGAAAAATGATCCATGCAGCTATCCCTCAGGAAGCCCCCTGAAAGACGGGGACTTGCCCACAATGGCTGCTCGGAGTCAACTATATGCGTCTTCACCCTAACGGTTACCTGAGTGAGTCAACAGCCTATACAGGTCCTACCCTAACGGTTACAAGAAAAAAAAACGGCCCATGCGGTTATCCCTTGGGAGCCCCCTGAAAGATAAAGACTCGCGCACAATGGCTGCTCAGAGTCAACCTATGCGGGTCATCATCCTGACAGCCACCCGAGTGAGTCAACAGCCTACATGGGTCCTACTCTGACGGCTTGCCTATGCGGCTATCCCTCGGGGAGCCTCCTGAAAGATGGGGACTCACCCTCAATGGCTGCTCAAAGTCGGCCTATATTTTCACCCTGACGGCCACCCGAGTGAGTCAACAGCCTACAGGGGTCTTACTCTGACAGTTATAAGGGAAAAACAGCCCATACGGCAATCCCTCAGGGAGCCCCCTGAAAGATAGGAACTCGCCCACAATGGTTGCTCAGAGTAAGTATATACGGGTCTTCACCCTGACGGCCACACGAGTGAGTCAACAACCTACACGGGTCCTACCCTGATGGCTACAAGGAAAAACAACCATGCGACTATCCCTCGGGGAGCCCCTTGAAAGACGGGGACTCAACCATAATGGCTGCTCGAAGTCGGCCTAAACGGGTCTTCACCCTGACGGCCACCCGAGTGAGCGAGCATCCTACACGGGTCCTACCCTGACGGCTATAAGGAAAAACAGTCCATGCGGCTATCCCTCGAAAAGCCCCCTGAAAGAAGGGGACTCGTCCAAAATAACTGCTCGAAGTCGGCCTAGAGAGGTCTTCACCTGGACGGCTACCCGAGTGAGTCAACAGCCTATACGGGTCCTCCCCTGACAGCAACCCCTTGGGGAGTCTGACCTAAGTCATTACACAGGAGCATCAAGAACAGTAATTCAACACCCAATGAAGACACATCTCCTTATTACATCAGTTCTTACAAAATGAGGGGCAAGTTCATTTAGCTCCGCCTGCGACCGCTACCTTAACCCTCAGACCATCCTGAGATCTCTAGTGCCAGTTACCACGATCTCCAGCATCATCATTCGGCCTCCTCGACTGACAGCCCGAGCCCCTAGGCCGAGAGAGCTCGGCCCCTCGGGGTCGCGACTTGAGCTCCCGAGCCAGCCACCTATACTTTCCACTTGACCGCCCAGCTAAAAATTATGATCCGAGAACGCGGCTTCTGTGTCTCTTCAAGCATCACCTCATGAGTCTTTCAAAACTCGTCGCAACAATTCGACTGACAAGCACCCTCGGCTTTCAACTCCTCCACATCCTTATCCCGATTTTTAAGTTATTTTTAGCACATGGACGTTGTGCTTGAGCGCCAGCTTCTCCCACGCTCCTTATCAATCTGCTTCCGAAGAAAAGAGACCCCCACTAGGCTGAAGCAACCTTCCCCGAAGATCAGACACCTCCCCCCGACACCATTATCTTCGACAACGGAACGAATTTTGCCAGCAAGCAAGTTCTCAGCTTCTGTACCAAGTACAAAATTACTCATCAATTCTCCACACCTTATTATCCTCAAGGCAATAGCCAGACTGAGATCAACAACCACACTATCCTCGACAACTTGTGCAAAAGTCTGGACAAAGTTAAAGGCAAATGGACGGAGAAACTCATCGGAGTGCTCTGGGCCCACAGGACCACCAAACGTGTCCTGATCGGTGAAACTCCGTTCTCGTTGGCATAAGAAATGGAGGTGATCATCCTGGTCGACATCAGCATGCTGACACTCCGAGTAAGAGTTGTCCAGGATCAGAAGGACGCCTTACTCCGCTTAAAACTGGATCACTCAGAGGAAAGGCAACTACAGGCCCAAATTCGCATCACGGCCTATCAACAACAGATCCGGGCCGCACATCAAAAAAAGAAAAAGTCTGAGAATTTCAAGTCGGAGACCCGATTCTGAAGCGCGTGATTCAAACTACGCAGCAGAGGGACCAAGGGAAACTGGGACCCAACCCAATAGGGAGGGCTCCTATATCATCATCGCTCGGGGAGGCAAGGAATCGTACACCTTAGCCAATCTGGGAACTACATTTCAAATCGTTCCAAACGCTTCGGAACAAAAATAGCTCCACGAGCAGACGCAACAAGTCAAATCACGATCACAAACAAGGCAAGATCCAAACAACATTTTCATTAAAAATTCTCTGCTTTATTATAGAATTTTTTCGATTACATCCATCCACTTATAAGTATGATTACATCCAATAAGGGTAATACAAGATCTGTTAAATATGTGTTCTTCCTGAGAGAAAAATTAGATGCACCCTCAACTGCGTCCCCAACAGTGCGCAGGAGACGGCTCCTAAACAAACAATGCACTAGGCCAGAAGGGCAAGGGCGCCGAGAACCCCCAGGAAGCCGCCAGTAAGGAAGATCGCGCCTTAAACTGCAGAATGAAGCATGCAAGGCGAAAAGGATACAGATGCCAAGACCGTAACTCCGAAGATGAACTCAAGAGCAGGGGCAGCCAAAACACATGCATCTCATAAAAACGCAGATGGCCCGCCCCAGAGATCGGAACCATCATCAAGCACCCTTATGCTCCCTGCTCTATGTTCACTATAAGGAAAAAAGGGGGTCAAGTCCCGACTCCCGCCCGATCTGCTCTGGTCAAAGTCCATATGTGCAGACCAAGTAGAAGTTAGGACATTCCTTGTCCTTCTTGATAATCAGGCCTCATCACGAGAGCCGAAACTACTTGATGAGTCCACCACGAGAACCGAAACTCTTTGACAAACGGACTCCTGAACATCAGAAGCGTGGCAACCATTGCCACCCTCTCCCTCTCCTTCACCGAATGAAGAAGGAAGGAGACATCAATGCCCGCAGAACAATGCAAAATTTTAGCAATAAGAAATTTTCAAGAAGCGGCTCAGATTTCTCCTGAAGAGTTTTACCTATTTTATAGAGGAAAAAAGATCCCAAGCGTAAACCGTTGAGAATTCTAATCCCCAAAGAAGACGAAGAGCCACTCAATCAGCAGCCTACACGTGTCGTGACGGTTCAGATTCGAACAGTCGCGTAGGATACGCCGCACCTTCTTCGAACGCCACGACTCCTCGAAAAGTGGCGGCAAATTGACCGACGTGACTACAGATGAGACGCACATTAAAGGCTCTGCCAGCCTGTAGAGACACGCCACTACAAGATAAAAACCGAAGCCACAGCCATTGGCCCGAGTCCAAGCCCAGAGTTTCCTTCATTATCTACTCTCCTCACTATCTCTCAGAGTTCCTGGGAATCCATAGCTCCCAAGGGAGCATTAACCTCCTACAAAGAGAGGAAAGCAGAGGGGGCATCTGTAGTGGTCATTTTTCGACCTCCTTGAGATCACATCACGCGTCTATCCAGCACCCAAGCAGGCGCGTGACACGTGATCGCTTCCAGAACCTCTGAGCATAAGTCCTCGTTCGATTCAAACTCCAAGCAGTTCAAGTGGTTATAAGATGGAGATAGAGTCAATTACAAGCACCCCCATCTCCAAATTAAATATTCATTTGAACTCGGCTGTTACAGCTCGGGAACAGATCAACCACATCAGCTACTGGATGCAGAGCACCAGATAGAGATGAATTCTGGCTAAATTCAAAGCAGGATGTTCAACTCTAACCGCTTCCGAAATAAGCGGTTAAATGTTTAAACAGATGGACTCTGCAACCTTATCTAACAGACACAACCTGTATAGATCCCTTCCATCGTGAAGGAGGATGATCAATTGCATCTAGAAATCCTAGTACACCAGAGAACCCCCACTGTAATTGCCATTGATATAGCGGAATCTCTCTCTCTCTCTCTTCGTGATTTTTCCCATTCGAGTTTTCCACATAAAATCTGTGTGTTTGTGGTAGTTTCTGTGATTTGATTATACGCACTCTATTATTTTAGTGCGTGGACTGATTCTTAGGAATTACCCACAGCAATACTAAAAAACCATTGGTTGATACAGAGAGTTTAAACTATGCATCTAAGATTTTCTCAGTCAAAATGGAATTAACCATGCATTTTAGCATTAATAAGGTCGCAGGGAAGGAACTTCTAGGAACCACCTGCATCAAATTGACTTAGCGTTGACAGATAGAAGTAGGCCAGCTGATTATAGGGAAAACATACCTATTCATTATGCAGTTTAAGCTCAACCACCCAAGGAGTGAACCCCCAATTCTCCAAGAATGTGAGAGACTAGAAGGGATGAGAAGATAAACTTACTACAGGAAATTGCATTCCTCTTCGAGTCATGATGAGATCAATACACCATGATATTATACAGCTATTCTAACATAACCTAAATTTGGAGTTCACTGAAAAGAGGGATACATTCAATTCCCAAAGAACATTCAACAAACTGAATGAACCTCTTTCAAGCAAAGTATACTAGCAGGTCCTTAATTTTGAGAGAAAGCCACACTACTGGAATTTATTCAATAACATTGGCGAGATGAACAATGTTATTACTAAATACTAGTAGTGGTGGTAAGAGAATTGTAACTGAAATCATAGTGCATATCTTTTTCCTTTTGTGGTGCTAGTGTATTCTATGTTTGCTACTTAACCCTAAATTGATTCAAGCGCACATTTGTCGCATAGAAATCCAGTTGTGACAAAGGAATAAAAAAAAGTAGAAGAATTGTTTTAAACAAATTTCCCTACTTGTCATGAGAGAAGTATCTCGGTCTATTATGATCAGTAGTTACCATCCAACTCAGTAAAATAATTCAACCAACTCAGTAGAATAATTCAAAAGTAAAACCTTCAGAAGAATGTAGAATAAATCAATATAAACAACAAATGCATCTATCACAAATTTCTTAGGTAGATGCTTGAATCTGTTGTCTCCATCAGCTCTATTAAGGGCCATCTCCTATGCCATGTTAAAATTACCATATTTTCAATCCAGGTTTTATCAACTCCCCACCAGGTATAACAGCTCCATCAATTAAAACAGTAACATTTTCTTAACATGCACACTCATCTGTCATTTTTGCACATGCACATGTCTAAACCTGAAACCACCACAAACTATTCTCCCTCCTCTTATCCCTCTTATAGTCTTATACTATCCTTTAAAATTTTATAAACATATTCATTTTTAATTTATCTTTTAGCATGCTGTATTATCGATCTCAATTTTCACAGAATACTCCAACATCTTGATAAATTTACAGGGTTAAGCCCTTCCTATTGCTCTCCATGTCCCGTATTAGAATTCTCATAGAGGTAAGGAAGAGACAGCTTATCACACCTAGAAGGCCCAGAAGGTAATATTAGCACATAAGATAACCTGATATACATCATTGTGTGTAGGGCTTTTAAACAAGCTTCCAGACTTTCTTGACTGTGCACAAAATAAATATAGCATCTCCCTAGTACTCCACCAAATCTAGTAACTCATGATCATCATTTTTGTCATCATATATGACCTTATCCAAAAAAAATAAGGCTTTGTCTATGGAGCACAACTCAAAGTTCAGAAAGCTCAATAAAGAACAAGTTTAGAGCCCAGCCATCAACTTGAAGTCAATTCTCCAACTCCCCAATTTTGTGCACAATTCTTGACAGATGACGATGAGTATGAGAAGAGCCATGCAATAGAACCTTGACAATCAGGTTCCCCATATACAGAGTCCTACTTTTCTTGGTAATGCTGTTTAAGTTCATGCAACCAAGGAACAACCTTCGATATTCCCTAGAGCAAGAAAAAACACTAGATAAAGAAGCATATAAAAATTCGTATGGAATTGTATCAATATATTACAAAAAATCAATAAGCTAACTTCCAGTGTGAAAATCAAATAAATTCCTTTGAGGTTACTAGTAACTTTGTGTGTGGGTGGGTGGGTCGACTAGGGCGGGGCAATATCCAATATATTATTTCTCTAAGCATCAAAACTACTAAGGAGTAAGGAATCATGATCAATTCTAAGACCTACCATCATGAAAATACTGGTCAACTGACTTCTATAGACATTTACTTAATCAGATATCTTGACAACAGTGATGTTTGTTAAAGATGTGAACTATTCAATATTCAATCTTCTGTTAAAAATGAGTCCAGTTTATATAGATTTTCAGGTTAGACTAATTGTTTAGAGCAGATTTTAAATATGAAAGGTGATGCTGTAACGCCCCGATCCTAAGGATACGGAGACGTTATGGCGACGCATATACGCAAGGGAAATACCCCACGTATACGCGCTAAGCCTAAGTTGTAACCTGAACAAGCTATAATCTCAACCATGAAAATCACTGCAATATGACATATAAAAGCTACACATGATAACAATATGAATGAACGGAAGAAAATGGCAGCTGAATGCAATACAGATAGAGTCATGGAGTAATAGGAATAAAGGAGAAATGAGGGTACCAGAATGAAGAGAGGGTGACAGTGTCCAACTCCTCGACATGTGTACTAACTCATTGAACACCTGCACAATGAGACAATCGTTCAATATCTGGACGTGCAAATCCAGGGTCGTCAGAACGCGACCATAATGAGTGTGTGTAAAGGGGAAAGAACTCGTGCAGAAGAAACAATGTGCATAAATAGTAGTAAGAGCAACAGTAAATAGAAAAGGCTAAATAACAAGATAAATAGCTGAACAGTAATACACATGATAATAACATGAATAAAGGTAGAATATAACTGGCACATCTGTAAATATGCAATCAATGTCAAGACGTGTAATCTATCACATGTCACTAGGTTGTATCTAAATCTGGTCATGGTTACAATCATATTCCTATCATAGCATACATGTACACAGTCAAATGATTATAATCAGTCACAATACATTATAACAGTTTATTATCATTTATTATGTCAGCGAACACCAATTGCCACCTGTAATAGACGCATCCCATACTACGCCTACTACATGTGTCAATCAGGGTCCTAAGTTATTGAAACTGATTGGTTGGAGACGTGGTCTATGCTTTAGGTGGGTCCCGTACATACCCGGGACCACGGCCTCAGTTTCCTGGCGCTGAACCAGGCCGTACCGCTAGGTACTCAGTAACAGTAACAGTAATCTCACTGTGAAAACAGTGGAACAGTAACAGTACAGATGGGATGTCAGTCATCCCCCAGGAACCCTGCAGTGGAACCCTCAGTCTGCTGCGCAACCTGTATCCTAGGTCCACCCAAAATACAGACGCTGTCTCCTCCATCAATTTCCCCAATCCCGGTGTAAGTTGTTCAATTACTTATTATTTATTTCAGTTAAGTCAGTCAATATCAATGTCACCTAGAATACTGAGACATGCAGTGACCGTAACAGTAACAGTACAGTAACAGTAATTGTATACACGATGAACAGTAATAGGAACAGTGAACAGTAACAGTAATCGTGTATACAATGAATAAAGCTGTACCGATCGTTACAGTTTAACGATACTTTCTCAGTAATTTTCAGTAACATGAACAGTATGTTTATCAGGTAGATGTCATGTACAATCAGTGAGGTCACTTAAGTGGGATCATTATATTATAATATTTATTTAGAATCAGTAATATAATCTTTTTACGTTTATTCATTGTGTATTTAATGTGTGAACATGAACAATAATTAACGTGCATGAACAGTAAATAAACATGAAGATTGTTTAAACATAATAACGTTTATAGGAAACAGTTAAAAGCACTCATATAAAAATAATATCAAAATACTCAATAAGAAAACAAGGAACACTCACCTGAAATGATGCATTTTTGGATCCGAATCGCTGTCTGGTCTTCACTATACGAACCGGTATTGATCTACGGATCATCCCATGGATCGGTCTTCGAATCTCCTGTGTGTCGGGTCCACAACGACACGAATCCGAATCGGGTCCGGGTCTCCTGCAACTGGTCCGGATCTTACCAAATGGACCCGAAATGCTGTGACATGCAACCGAACACACAAATAAATATAAATATACACTACACACACTCCCAAGCAACCCGACACATACGTGTACACCGACGTACACATACACATGCAAGTATACACATACCTACACCCATACATACATATATATATACATAAACCCACCTTTACATAATTATATAAATACATTACTATATACATTAATAAGACACACACACACCATGCAAAAAAAAAGCCCCACACATAAATAATTTTCCCACATACACACTCACGCACACACTCACCATGCAACAAAACATGCACATAATCAAACTTTGCATTTACAATGAAAATACTTACCCACATGAAGAAAATTCAAGCATGTCGTCGGGGAACTTGCGGCGCGCCGACGGAGGCTCCGACGGAGGCGTACGGAGCCGCGGAGAGTGTCGTTGGATAGAGCAACTCGCCGTGAAGGGCGTGGGGTGCGCTCGCGCTCGCCGACGGCGATCGACGGCGTCCCGCGGGGAGTCCGAAAATGGTTCGGAGTAGGATTTTGCCGCACACAACCAAACACAATGATTTAATACACTTACATAATTAATTCAACAACACCCAATTGCATTAAATATTGTATAAAATAAAATAAAGGAAGGTGAACAAGGAGACTCACGGCTATCCTTGTAGGAAATAGGATTTTTCTCAAATTCTTTAATCCCCACCAAAGGCAATACAGGTACTTCGCAATAAAGCTTGCATCCACAATATCTTGAGTCAGAACATCCGCAAAGATGCCACCACACTTGTCGAGTTCAGCCAGATGTCTCGCTTGGAATTTGCTCTCCGTCCGAGTTGCAAATACATGCTTACGCAAGAGGAGGCACGGCCAGGCTGTGCTCGGAGCTGGATCGCGTGGCGTCCATGGAGGAGGGGCTCCGGTCAGATCAGAGGGGGAAGGAGGTGCTGGATCTGGGTGTTGGCGGCCTGGGGCTGATCGGGGCTGCGCACGGCTGGATCTGGGCGCGCGGGAGGAGGATCCGGATCTGCAGGGATGCGTGGCCTGCCGGAGGGGAATCCTAGGCGCTGGTCATCGCCCGAGAGGAGGGGATCTACGATGGGTTCAGGTGGCCGTGGATTGCGGATCTGGTGGGGAGGCATCTTGGTGTTTGGTTGGAAGTGGATTGAGCGGCTGAGAAGAAGAATAGAATTAGATTTGATTAGGGTTGTGATTAGGTTAGGAGGGATAATTTATATAAGATATAATTGGGTAGTGGGTTTATGGTAATGGGTATGGTACTGGGTTTAGGCTAACGGGTATAGATCAAGGAATAAACTAGTGGGTATGAGATATAAAATATAGGCTATATGGTAATGGGCTCACATGGACTTGGGTTTGAGAAAAAAAAATGTGGAAGAAAAGAGAGATAGTTGCATGGGCTTGGATCAAGGGCTAATAGATAATAGGTAATTAGAGTTTAGGAATAAAAATAGAAAAGAAGGAAAGAATAATGCTACAACTATCAAAGAATAATAATAATGGTAACAAGTTATTAAAATATTGAAAATAATTAATGGTAATAATATGAGGCCAAAATACCCTTTACCATCTTAAAATAATTTGTATATATTAACAATAGTAATAACTATAAATCAAGTTAAAGAATGTTAATAAGATAATCAATTAAATAAATAAATACTCAGAAAAATACGGTACTTTAAAATAGGGATATTACATTCTACCCACCTTAATAAAAATTTCGTCCTCAAAATTTCAATAAAGCGGAGAATGGTAAAAATCAAATTAGGAAGAAGATGAAGCTTCCACACCACTTCTCACTGCTTCAAGACTTCACCACACTTCCGCTGCGCCACTCTGATTTCTGGTACCCCGCCCCAACAAGGAGTAACCAAACTCAAGAGATAGAATCAGGAGAAATGAATAGGAAGGAAGGATGAAATCAAGGTGGACATCCAAATCACCCTAAATGAAGTGTTGGAATTATGAGTATAAACAGATCAAGAACGGAATTCCAAAGGGAGGAATATCAATTTCCAAATGGAGTCAATATTATCACGTGGATAGTATATGTATATTGCAGTGTCAACATAACTGTTTCAGGTTACAGGTAGGAACTAGGTTCTCTTTTATGTCGAACCTGGGCTCTGATACCACTCTATAACGCCCCGATCCTAAGGATACGGAGACGTTATGGCGACGCATATACGCAAGGGAAATACCCCACGTATACGCGCTAAGCCTAAGTTGTAACCTGAACAAGCTATAATCTCAACCATGAAAATCACTGCAATATGACATATAAAGCTACACATGATAACAATATGAATGAACGGAAGAAAATGGCAGCTGAATGCAATACAGATAGAGTCATGGAGTAATAGGAATAAAGGAGAAATGAGGGTACCAGAATGAAGAGAGGGTGACAGTGTCCAACTCCTCGACATGTGTACTAACTCATTGAACACCTGCACAATGAGACAATCGTCCAATATCTGGACGTGCAAATCCAGGGTCGTCAGAACGCGACCATAATGAGTGTGTGTGTAAAGGGGAAAGAACTCGTGCAGAAGAAACAATGTGCATAAATAGTAGTAAGAGCAACAGTAAATAGAAAAGGCTAAATAACAAGATAAATAGCTGAACAGTAATACACATGATAATAACATGAATAAAGGTAGAATATAACTGGCACATCTGTAAATATGCAATCAATGTCAAGACGTGTAATCTATCACATGTCACTAGGTTGTATCTAAATCTGGTCATGGTTACAATCATATTCCTATCATAGCATACATGTACACAGTCAAATGATTATAATCAGTCACAATACATTATAACAGTTTATTATCATTTATTATGTCAGCGAACACCAATTGCCACCTGTAATAGACGCATCCCATACTACGCCTACTACATGTGTCAATCAGGGTCCTAAGTTATTGAAACTGATTGGTTGGAGACGTTGTCTATGCTTTAGGTGGGTCCCGTACATACCCGGGACCACGGCCTCAGTTTCATGGCGCTGAACCAGGCCGTACCGCTAGGTACTCAGTAACAGTAACAGTAATCTCACTGTGAAAACAGTGGAACAGTAACAGTACAGATGGGATGTCAGTCATCCCCCAGGAACCCTGCAGTGGAACCCTCAGTCGGCTGCGCAACCTGTATCCTAGGTCCACCCAAAATACAGACGCTGTCTCCTCCATCAATTTCCCCAATCCCGGTGTAAGTTGTTCAATTACTTATTATTTATTTCAGTTAAGTCAGTCAATATCAATGTCACCTAGAATACTGAGACATGCAGTGACCGTAACAGTAACAGTACAGTAACAGTAATTGTATACACGATGAACAGTAATAGGAACAGTGAACAGTAACAGTAATCGTGTATACAATGAATAAAGTTGTACCGATCGTTACAGTTTAACGATACTTTCTCAGTAATTTTCAGTAACATGAACAGTATGTTTATCAGGTAGATGTCATGTACAATCAGTGAGGTCACTTAAGTGGGATCATTATATTATAATATTTATTTAGAATCAGTAATATAATCTTTTTACGTTTATTCATTGTGTATTTAATGTGTGAACATGAACAATAATTAACGTGCATGAACAGTAAATAAACATGAAGATTGTTTAAACATAATAACGTTTATAGGAAACAGTTAAAAGCACTCATATAAAAATAATATCAAAATACTCAATAAGAAAACAAGGAACACTCACCTGAAATGATGCATTTTTTGGATCCGAATCGCTGTCTGGTCTTCACTATACGAACCGGTATTGATCTACGGATCATCCCATGGATCGGTCTTCGAATCTCCTGTGTGTCGGGTCCACAACGACACGAATCCGAATCGGGTCCGGGTCTCCTGCAACTGGTCCAGATCTTACCAAATGGACCCGAAATGCTGTGACATGCAACCGAACACACAAATAAATATAAATATACACTACACACACTCCCAAGCAACCCGACACATACGTGTACACCGACGTACACATACACATGCAAGTATACACATACCTACACCCATACATACATATATATATACATAAACCCACCTTTACATAATTATATAAATACATTACTATATACATTAATAAGACACACACACACCATGCAAAAAAAAAAGCCCCACACATAAATAATTTTCCCACATACACACTCACGCACACACTCACCATGCAACAAAACATGCACATAATCAAACTTTGCATTTACAATGAAAATACTTACCCACATGAAGAAAATTCAAGCATGTCGTCGGGGAACTTGCGGCGCGCCGACGGAGGCTCCGACGGAGGCGTACGGAGCCGCGGAGAGTGTCGTTGGATAGAGCAACTCGCCGTGAAGGGCGTGGGGTGCGCTCGCGCTCGCCGACGGCGATCGACGGCGTCCCGCGGGGAGTCCGAAAATGGTTCGGAGTAGGATTTTGCCGCACACAACCAAACACAATGATTTAATACACTTACATAATTAATTCAACAACACCCAATTGCATTAAATATTGTATAAAATAAAATAAAGGAAGGTGAACAAGGAGACTCACGGCTATCCTTGTAGGAAATAGGATTTTTCTCAATTCTTTAATCCCCACCAAAGGCAATACAGGTACTTCGCAATAAAGCTTGCATCCACAATATCTTGAGTCAGAACATCCGCAAAGATGCCACCACACTTGTCGAGTTCAGCCAGATGTCTCGCTTGGAATTTGCTCTCCGTCCGAGTTGCAAATACATGCTTACGCAAGAGGAGGCACGGCCAGGCTGTGCTCGGAGCTGGATCGCGTGGCGACCATGGAGGAGGGGCTCCGGTCAGATCAGAGGGGGAAGGAGGTGCTGGATCTGGGTGTTGGCGGCCTGGGGCTGATCGGGGCTGCGCACGGCTGGATCTGGGCGCGCGGGAGGAGGATCCGGATCTGCAGGGATGCGTGGCCTGCCGGAGGGGAATCCTAGGCGCTGGTCATCGCCCGAGAGGAGGGGATCTACGATGGGTTCAGGTGGCCGTGGATTGCGGATCTGGTGGGGAGGCATCTTGGTGTTTGGTTGGAAGTGGATTGAGCGGCTGAGAAGAAGAATAGAATTAGATTTGATTAGGGTTGTGATTAGGTTAGGAGGGATAATTTATATAAGATATAATTGGGTAGTGGGTTTATGGTAATGGGTATGGTACTGGGTTTAGGCTAACGGGTATAGATCAAGGAATAAACTAGTGGGTATGAGATATAAAATATAGGCTATATGGTAATGGGCTCACATGGACTTGGGTTTGAGAAAAAAAAATGTGGAAGAAAAGAGAGATAGTTGCATGGGCTTGGATCAAGGGCTAATAGATAATAGGTAATTAGAGTTTAGGAATAAAAATAGAAAAGAAGGAAAGAATAATGCTACAACTATCAAAGAATAATAATAATGGTAACAAGTTATTAAAATATTGAAAATAATTAATGGTAATAATATGAGGCCAAAATACCCTTTACCATCTTAAAATAATTTGTATATATTAACAATAGTAATAACTATAAATCAAGTTAAAGAATGTTAATAAGATAATCAATTAAATAAATAAATACTCAGAAAAATACGGTACTTTAAAATAGGGATATTACAGATGCTAAGGCGACAAGGCCTATCTATCACACAAGGCTGGAGGCGCCAAAAAGGTGATCGCCATAGCGAAAAAGGTGACAAATATTATAACTACTTGTGTATATAAGTATATAAATAAATATACCATAACTTGTGTCTACAATAGATATATAGAATATAGGCAACAACAAATAGAATAAAGCATGAAGCTATGAACACAAATAATGTTATAAGCATAAATGAGATAAGTAGTAAACCACAATTAAAATCACAAACTAGGTTATGAGTATGTAGAACATTCAAACAAGTGAAGAACAAGATATCTAGAAATCTAAAGTTCACTAAAATTCATATGTCATGAAAAGAAATTATTCAAATGCAATGCTTATTCATCTCAAAAATCTCATAAAAACATGAAACAACAAAACAAAGAATCCAGTTAGACTTTTGCAAGCATACAGTTCAAAATCTTCTTTTTCAGTATTTCTAAACAAAAAGAAACACTAATGGTGCAAATTTCCAATTTTTTTTTAAAGATGAAGAATAAAAGAAAAGCTTCAAAATCTGTTATGAACTAATTACTTAGTATTTAAGTTTAAAATTGAAAAAAAAAATAGATGAATTGAGAATTTACTATCTAGGTAATCAAAAGATTCAAATCCAAATCAATTTATGTAAGAAAAAAAGGAAAAGGGGAAAATAAGAAACACAATATGAGATTCTCAATTGAAGCTTATCTTTTTCAATACGAGAAAAAGATAAGAATACAGTGGAGGCAGGGTGGAAGCGGAGATAGCACAGAACAAGAGAGAAGAAGAGCAGCAACCACTGCTTTTCGAAAGGGCTAATTGAACATTAAATATTCTTAATAGTATTCTCAACCTCCACTTTTCTTTAATACTTTAAATTATACTTTTTGGGGTACAACTGCCCCTATATTAAGGGGATAAACTAGGGGCTGAATAGCCAAACCCTGTTTCTAACTTGAGGCGAGCGCCTGGGCGCCTCGCCCGGGCACACCTGAGGCGCTCGCATGAGTTACGAGTGTCGCCCTGGCTTAGCGCAAGGCGACAAGTCTATTATTCACCTCACCTTTAAAACACTGGTTTAGAGTTAGCCAGTCTGGTCTTTACTCAATTATAACAATGGGAAATGACAAACTAGAGTTGACATGGACACTAAATAATGATGTTCCCCATCCTGCTCATAATGAAAAACCTCATAGACTTATCGAATCTGTCTATGAACTGAATCAAGCCTACAAAGACATAAAGTGTGACCAGATCCTTCTGCTAGATAGCTTCATTGTTAACAGGTTTGAGAAATATATTTACACAAAATCTAATGTTGTGGTGCCAGATTCTTCACCTTTATTGTATGGCAGTTAGAAAAAACTTGTAGGATGCTAGAGTATTCTCTCAAATAATTTGCAAGTGAAATTTATTGCAACTGTAAAAACCAAAATAAAGAATATCAATACAAAATAAGCGCTTTAGAGATTTGACTAATTTAATAATGAAATATGGCAATAATAGACCTTAAATGAACAATAGGGACTAATCATGTCTGATAAATCAGCTCATGGATCTTTCTAAATCTAAGGGGTACAAACATAACTTATTCAATTGTTGGGTTATGTGGGCAATCTCACCAAGAATGTTAAAGTTTACAAAATTTGTGTCTGGTTTTGGAGCAAAAAGTGAAACAAACTGGATCTCGTGAACATAATCATCACGCTTCAATTATGAATATTTGCAAAACACGCTAAAATATTGAATTTACAAGTTTTAAAAAGAAAAGAAACAAAACATATGGCTTGATAAGGCTCGGATAAATCTATTCCTTCTATTGTCAAACTGGTATTCCAAAATCTAATGAGAATAAGCCCCAATCACTCGGTGATTGAAAAGACAATAGCAACAAACTCCAAACCACTAAAATTTTGAATTCGCATGAATAAGGCTTATATCCATTACATTTCATTTATCCTGATAGGTTAAAACAAACATAAGTGTGTGTGTGTGTGTGTGTGTCCTGAATTTAAGATATTTATAAATATTATAGGATTGTTACAACCATGGTTTCAAAAATCGGCCGATCCAATATTAATTGTATCGGGTTTTGAATAACAATTAACCCTATAATATAGGCCGATATGGCCGATATTGGCAAGGTTGACATCATTGATATTAAATACTATTGGCAAATACCGAGATTTTAAACCATAATTATAAGAAGTTGATCACAAATCTAGACTACAAAAATGCATGTTCTCCCGAAGAATCTGCTCTCTATGGGAACTAAAGGTTTGAGCACCACAGTAGACGTGTTAGTTTGAGTCAGCAATTAAACCATCATCATAAAGAGTTTGCCCGCAAAATATTTTGTTCCTACTCCTTGATAGAATGATTAAACAGATTAAAAGATTTAAGAAAACTTGAACCAAGTACCTTAGCCACTTTCAGGCTAGATATTCCAAGAATCATATTGAGAGATGGAATTGAAGTTCATTTGCAAGTCTAACTGGGGATGCAAGAGTATGCAGATTGCTAAAAGGAATTTGTCATGTAGTAGGTAGGATATTGCTCACTTTTGTCAGTCATTGTGACATTCAGCAACATGCTTGGCAAATTCAGTCTTGCAGTCAACTATTGAGTTATAGACTTAAGTAGGTTTGTTAATATCTAAATCATGGTAAAGACCTTTAATTCACTTCAGGCATGTGCACGACTAGAATGCACTTCCCCGGCTTTCCCTGTGCTTTTCTTTTCTATGATAATTTTTCTGCTCACGCTCTATACAGAGAACTACCCAAGGTACCCTACACAAAACTCACTGCATAGACCAGAAAAACTACACTAGAAGGACGTGAAATCTTTTTTTCTTCACCAATGTTCATGCAACCTCCCTTTTCTGCAACCAACCTAGCAATCAATCGTCCTCGAGATTTTTCTCCACCTTAGGAATTTTAGATGTTCGCTCCCTAGAATGCATGAGCTTAATCTATGCAGACCATAAGGCAGGTCATTCAACAAAGAGAATGTAAGGACTCAGGGCACCATCCCAAGCCTTTTAGATGAAGTAGCCCAAATCCTCATATACCCAAGACCATTCCCATGTCTAGCCGATGTGGAACCATTTGTTCAACCCTAAATCCCAACAATCCCCCTCTCGAACAAAGAGTCTCCCTGTAAGCTTATCTTCACGCCTGGTCCCCTGGAAGACATATTCTCTACGAGATTCTCTTCACTACGTTTCAGCACACGAAGAGACTTGCAGCGTATTATTCCTCTTCACCGTGTTTGCAGGCACGTCTTACATGAAGCAGGACTCTGCTGTCAATCTCGAGAGCTCAAAATAGCTTTACAGAGACTTTATTGCACCTTTTTACGTCCTGTGAATTGAGCAGGTTTTATCCCCCCCCCCTCGGACAAAGATTTCGGGCCTCCTTGCAAGCCGATTTTCCTTATTTCTCATCCAAGAGGATCATAATGCTGAATCGAGGTCACTCCTTTTCATTGCGTTAGAGAGCAAAACGTCTTACATGAAGCACCTAGAGCATGATTACCTCCCTCGAGAGCTCAATCTAGATCCAGCCTAACAGGGGCCCACTGCGCCTTCCGCTGCACCCTGGGATCAAACATCGCCCACACACACGACTAAGTTTGGGGCATGGCTCTGATACCACTTGTAAGGACTCGAGGCACTATCCCAAAAGTATAGCCTTTTAGGTGGAGTAGCCCAAATCCTTATATACCTAAGACCATTCCCATGTCTAACCAATGTGGCCCTAAATCCCAACAGAGAAACCCTCCTAGATTTCTTAAAGCTATAACTATTGAACTCCCCTATATAATTAGCAACATGCAGCAACAAAAATAAACAAATAGACAAAAATATTACCTTCACTGAGTCAAATCAGATGCTGGTGGTGAGTGGCTGACCATGATGGGAGGGCGAAGGGCTCGGTGCTCCTCATCCTTCAGCTTCCGCGCATTGTGCATGGCCTCAGTCTCCACCACAACCAATCTCTTCACCTAAACAACGCCATTTCAATACAGTAATGAATACCAGTAATAAAGAGAGAGCGAATTGGGAGTGATTTCAAGAAAATAGAGCGAAAATATGAGATTTTGGTGACTGGACTGGACCTGGTTGAGCATTCCGAGGAGGGAGGGGGTATTGCGGTGGGCGACGGTGCGGTGGCAGCGGCGGAGGCGCATCGCGTCCAGGGTCCGGCGGTGGAGCTTGCGTGTCCCGGGAGGCCGCGGACGAGGGTAATGTACAGCCGCGGGCTCCATTCGATCGGGGCCACGGATTTGAACGCGTTGAAGGCACTCCCACTCATCCTTGGCGGCGGTCGGGAATAGGTTTGTTGTTCTGTTTGTGGCACGTCGGCGGGGGTAGCAGCGGCGAAGGGTTTTCCGTTTTTTCTTTTTTTTTTCTTTTTTTCTTTTTTATAGTTGTGCGGCGGTGAGAAATGAAAAGGAGCGTGAGGGTTTTGGGGGAGCGGTTATTCCCCCCTCAAAAACTGTTGAAAGCACCCCAAAATTAAAAGTACCCCTTTAGGTGTTGAAAGCACCCACCATACTTTGAAAATACCATTTGATTAACTCATCTTCCTCTCTCTTCTTTCTCTTCTCTTTCTCACTCTCTCTCAAGCGCCCCCCCCCCCCCCCCCCCCCCCCCCAACAAACACCAAAAAAAAAATGTACGGCCTCAGTTCGCCGCCACCCTTCTGAGCAGACGCCACTCTCCCGAGCAAGTCTCCTGAAAAACATCACCATTTCTCCATCTTCATTGTGAATTTGATGTAATTTTTTAATTTAGATTTTTGACACAAATCTCTGAAATTTGAGTTGAATTTTTCAAATTAGTAAGTTGTAAATCAGTTATATAGTTATATTTTAAGGTTGTTGTAAGTATAATGTCAAAAATTTCAATTTTATATATCGAATTTCTGAAAAATAACGAATTTATTTCGATGGTTTTTGACATTGTTCGGTCAATCATTACCGTACGGATTATACACTGTTCAGTTGCACGAGACCGAACAGTGAATAACTATTCAGTAAAGTTCGACCGAACAAGTCTTCACTTTTCGATCTAGTTTCACTGAACAGTCTATTGACCGTTCGGTTGACCTCAACCGAACAGTAAATAGACTGTTCGGTTGAGACCAGCCGAGCAGTATATTTTATTGGAAGTTGAAATATTATTTTGACTAAATTTCTCTTCCATTGCAGGCATGGATACTGCAGGCCCTTCCATAGTCCGTCATACTGCTTCGGCAAGATGTTGTAGACGAGAAGAGGCCTCCTCTAGCATTTCTGAGATAGAGGATGATCCCCAGATATAGGAGGGTGATAGTGATGGTGATGGTGACGGTGATGGTGACGGTGAGGGTGTAGGCGCTGAGGAGTCAGAAGAATTGATTGCGCCATTTCCGGGTGGTCTGACTGACATCGCATTGCTGCATAGTTTCAAAACTCATATAGCTGCAGAAGTCTGGACTGGCAAAGTGAGTATTTAATTTAAACATAGTAAACTCATGGATATGTTGAAGTCTGTTTGACAGCAGCCTGCTAATAAATTTTTCAAGAGAGAGAACCGCTAAAGTGCACATCTCATACCGTAAAATTGAGTGATTGGGTATCAGATGATAGTACTCCTTTTGCTCCGTATATTTATTAATTCGGACTACAAGATTTGACCAGTATTTTCTACTGAAGGGGAAATCGGGTTGTTATCTCTGCATTCATGGAACAGTGGCAACCAGAGACGAATACTTTTTTCATATGCCATTTGGTGAAATGACTTACACACTTGACGATGTTCCAACACTTGTGGGTATACCGATGATGGTCGTTCTGTGAGCCTGTCGCAGAGAATAACTAATTCTGGAGAACTATTCATTAGTTTACTTGGTGTGTCATATGGAGAAGCAAGGGGCGAGTTAGCCTTGTATGGGGTAACTCAGTTCGATTAGAGTGGCTTCGTTCCAAGTTTTGCAATGTCACGGATGACGCATCAGACAAACGTATTGAATGCGCCTCTAGAGCTTATTTGTTATATTTGGTCGGCTGCACTCTCTTCAGTGACGAGAGTGGGACGAGGGTTTCCATCGAGTACCTAAAGTTATATGAGGATCTCGGTTAAGTGTCATCCTATGCTTGGGGAGCAGCTACATTTAGCATACCTGTACAAACAGTTAGGATATGCTTCGAGAGGTAGAGTTAAGCAGATTGCTGGATATCTGCCACTTCTATAGGTATTATTAAATAGTTTATATGAATACTTTTCAAATGAACATCTAAATATTATATATTAATATATCGTGATTTGATGAGTTGGTTTGGATCTATGAGCACTTTTCCCACCTTGCGCCCCCTCATAACATGTCTTATACAAATGTGTTGGCCCAGAGGCCCACCACTCTAGTTTTGATGATGATTAACTCATGTACTTAGTTTACTAATAATCTCGTGTTTAAATAGTTTCAGTGATTGACCAAGATATTAGTAGGTGATTAGCTTCAATAAAGGAGTTTTGGAGCTTTCACATGTTGATTCAAGAGCTCGAGCGTCAAGATCGCATCTAGTACTCGGTTGGAGTCAAGCTCGTTGGATCGCGTTTGAATCGAGTCGGCTTGGAGACAAGAAGACTTCAGTTTGTATTTAGTTTAGATTGTTTAGATCTTCTGTAAAGGTAGATAGTATTGATATGCTCAAGTTCACATACACACACAAGCTTAAAGTTTATTGGTTTTGGTTTTCGGTTTAACCGATTTTGGATTTCATGTCAAAAATATAGATATATATATATATCTTATATGTATAATGGATTCTATCTATATACAATATGCTTCAAAGTTGTTTCAATATCATGTTTTTTGTATTTACATGAGTTTTGGAGAAAACGGTTTTCCATTTCAAAAATCTAAGTTTTGAAAAATACTGATTTTTATTTAAAGCCTAATTTCAATATCACAAAAATGGTTCAAATAGTTTATAATATGTGTTGAATTTTAGTCACACATATTTGGTATTTAAATGTTTTAAAAGAACTTATTTTTGTGGAATTTATGTGTATTTTATGGGATTTTTTAGAAGGTAAAAACACCAAGTTTTTTATCCCCAAAACATGTGACCTGGCCTTCTGCCGGTCGGCCGGACGGTCGACCGCTGTAGAAGTCGCTTGACCGGTCCGGTTGACCGATGTGCACAAACGTGCACAGACTGTTTAGGCTAGAGGGCCGGTCGACCGCCAGAGAGCTCTGCTCTCTGGATCTAGCCCTGGTCGACCGGGCGGTCAATCAGCAGAGAGTTCTGCTCTCTATTTCCAGGCCTCGGTCGACCGGTCGGTCGACCGATGGCACACGATCAGAAATCTGACCGTTGGCCAGTCGACCGGCCGGTCGACTGACAGCAGAAACTTTTTGCTGTCTTGGCCCAACAGCTAGTTTTTGGATTGGGTTATAAATACCCATCCCTTTGGGCTGTTTTGATAAGAATTTTAAGAGCAAAATTTTCCATCTATACTAGTATTTTAGTAGCAAGTTTTAAAGAGTTTTGTGGTTAAAAGTTTTATATTTTATTTATTTTCAAGGGTTGAAAAATCAAGAAAAAATAGAGTATTTGGGATATTGGTTTTGATCTTCATTTCTATCTTCTTCTAGTATCTTTCTCAAATATTTTTCTTTGTGATTTATTTTCCAAACACTTTAATTTCTCACACTTGAGCTATCATCTCTATCCTATCATAGGATCTTATTTTTTGTGGGAAAATTGGTTTGTGGTCTTTGAGATCACCAAGAGCTGTAACCTTCTTTTATTTGTGGGTATCCCTCTTGTGTAGAGGTGATTGTGGAGGAGTTTGGTTTGGTTGGTATCCCTCTTAGTGTAGAGGTGATTGTTGGAGTGTTGGCTTTGTGCCTATCCCTCTAGTGAGAGGTGATTGTGTTGGCTTTGTGCCTATGCCTCTATTGAGAGGTTGATCTTGTGTGGCTTAGTGTCTTGCCTCGTGTGTAGAGGTTGTGATTATCTGAGAGAGGAGTTGTGTAATCCAAAGTTGTATTACCCAAATCTTCAGTAAAGATTCCCTGTAGGGGAAGTGCTGTGTGGACGATTTAGTGGAACTCCTTCTGAGTGAAGGCGGCGACGTAGAGCAGTGGCTCAAACTTCGAAACATATCTTGTTGTTTGCGATTGATCCACTATCTCTAAACTCTCTCTCTATATTATACCTTACATTATTTCATATTGTTCATATCATATATGTATGTTTGGTATTATTTGTGTGTCTCACTTGAACCAAGAGAACTTCATATAGCACCTCAACTATTATTTAGAGGAATTAAGAGGAGATAGTTCAGAGCCCTTCATCGGGAATTCAGCTACACTCTTTGGTTGCATTAAGTGTGTTGCAATTAAGCTTTAATTCCGCATCATTTGTCATTAGATTAACCATACACCTATTCACTCCCCTCTAGGTGTACTTTCAAAATGATCTTCCACGAGCTTGCATGTGGGTATGGCGTGGACCGGCGAGTACTTCATTGAAAAACCTGCAAGTAATACGCGAGTCACTTGATTGTCTGCGGGCAAATGGGGTATGATATTGTCCTATGTAATAGTCTTATTTTTTATGAGATGGGTTATATTTACGATTCTTGTTTACATGTGTAGCTGATATGGGATCGATATAAAGATTTCAGAGACCAGCATCCACTTCAAACAATTTTCGATTTCTTTTTTTTAGTGGCTGTCTAAAGTACATCAATCTTTTCGAACCCTATCATCCAGAAAGGGTTCTTAGACAGTTTGATAGGATCCAATTCTCCCACCCTCGCCACTTAATCCGGAGAAGGTTAGAAGAGGATCCACTGCAAATAAATACCACGTGGCCTACAGATGGAGCGATAGTTTCCGGGACAGGTGGCGATCACATACACTATCGCGTGCGGAAAGGAGTGTGGAAGTGAGGTATCAATGGGATACAATTATCCTGTTCGGCCTTCTAAGACCAAACAGAAACATTCTTTTCATTTGTGCACGACTGAACAGGAAAAAAATTTATCTACCTGTTTAAATTCATCAACATCAGTAATTGTACATCTAGAAAAATTAATTCTAATAATACATTCATACAAATTTTAAATTTTAATCAATTTCAATAGCACATCTATCAACATCGCTACTAAACAAATCCGAATACATTTGAAGTTGTTCCACGTACCCCATCCCATCCACTTGTAATTGGTAATCGGTTATGGTGCTACTTGTATGGAATCAGAGGTACAAGATGTCCCTTAGATATATCTACATATAATCATGTAAGCTATTTTAATATTAAACTCAAAAAAAATATAAATTCATTACTAACCACAACAAAATGATTGTTATTAACAAATCCAATTGAAATGCTTCGACAAGCGGTTTGAGGGACTGCTTCAATCCTTAACGGTAAGAAAGCGAGACACTGATGGAGTGACAACAATATGAATAACACATTATAGTGCGATGCTATAAGATATCCCATATCGGGCATGACCATCCGCTTGGCATTTGGAGCTCCTCCTTCGAAATGAATCAGTAAGTGTCTGATCTCCTCCAAACGCTCTGCTGATTCGTAAACACCTAAATATAACTGTGCATAGGCATTAATTTCTTGTAGCATGTCATGTCTTATTCGAGCCCATCTATCTTCCCCGTAACCGAGCATAACTGCTATTGCTCTAAATCCACAATTTTCATTTGCTTGTACGTCTTTTACATGAATAATGAACGAGCGCATCGGTTAAGGGAATTGTGTCATGTAGCTCAAATTTGGATGTGGGCGCGCGCGGGCCTTACAACCTACAATATGGAAATATTAGCATGGAACGTTTGTGTCGACCGTTTGTTAGGTTCTTGGGATAATGAGATAATGGCTTCGGAAGTGGGCGTCGTGCAGCTATCTTGTGCGAATTCCACCAGTTCGAGTTGAGGTGGTAATCGACGAGTTGATGCTTCATTCTTTGAAATATGCTTATTGCTTTTTTCAATTTTCACCTTAGGCTCCATGAGGGATGAAGTAATAGGTACAACCAACTCGCGCACTCTCTTCAGCAATATTATTTTTTATGAATAACAAGCGAAAGCAAAACGTTGATTGATCAACTCGAACTCATCTACCAAATATTTTTCTAGGTCTTCTACCGCTTCATTATCATTGGGTGCTGATGGTGACATGTCGAGATTCTTTCAGTGACGGTTAACGCAATCTGCTGGGATGGGCATGTTGGCTCTATCATACTCGGCCATCTCGTGTGCACATGGTAAGCCATGCGTCTTTCTCAACAAGCGTTTACAAGCTTCAGCATCCACCCCGACGGTGCTAATTAGTTTACATTCATTGACAATCTTTAATGCACCGATGAAAACAACACCACGCAGAAGCTTGAATTGAGATGGCTTAAAGCTGTGTAGTACAATATTATGGCTCTTCTCGAACAAGGCCTTTTATATGTGTATGTTGTAACTCCAATAATGCATGTATCTTGGACAACATGTCTCAAAACTCCCAACGGATGAGCAAAGATATATCTTTAATTTCGCATGAGCACTCTCAGCCTTGAAAAGTATAAATAAATGACATTGGCGACTTATTGAAGATACATAACTCATTATATGCCCAATAGAAAGAGTGATCAAACATTACCAGTTGATGGTGGTAGTAGTTCCAAGATGCATCACGTGTCAGTCCAACATGCGACGAATCTCTCTTTGTGCTTGTCGATCCATGTTGTATTCACGTATTCAAGTACCTTAGGAAAATTACAAAAATCCTCTTTTAGGCGAACCCAGAGTCGAAAAAAATCCTCCTCGCTATCGACCATTACCATTAAATTCCATGAAGCTATGAATAGATCAAATCTCTCTTTGTTGGGAAAATTTTTTTTGCAAGGAGCAAGAATATTTTTTTTCTTATATGCCATCTGCACAAGAAATGAAGAGATTCTGTAAATATTTTTTCTACAGCGTTTATGCATGCCAAATCTCTATCGGTGACGATAACAGATAGAATTTGCCAACCATGACTTAACGATCTCAGTCTATCCTAGCACCAACTGAACTTATCTTCCCGTTCAGTTTTCAGGTAGGCAAACGCAATAGAGAAAGTCATTTCAGTACTTGTAACCCCAATGATCTCCATCGATGGTAACCTATACCTGTTGGTCATGTATGTGCAATCTATTATCAAGACCTGGGGAAATGCATGCAACAAATCAACGGTAGCTGGGTGAGTCCAAAGTATATCTTTCACAGTGTCTGTATGGGGACATCACCTGTGAATCTCAATATATGAGTGGTCGAAAAGTTTCTCCAGTAATTACTGCATTTGTGACCTTCCTGCAGATTCTACGACTTTAAACTTATGTCTTGCATTATATACTGTTCTCAATGTGCTAACATTGCGACTGTTTCTTTGTTTCAATGTATTTAAAATGTCTCTCGGCTGAACAAGAGTCTTCGACAAATTTACAACTAATCTCTCTTCTTCTTCTGAAAGTCTACCGGTAAAGAAATGTCCTTCCAAATTTTCGACCGAATAGTGATTATGAATAACACAACCATAAGAACCAATCGAATTGTATTGGATAACTCCTTACCATTCAGTCGGAACAGACAACCGCATTTCTTACTTCCTGTACTCTTTGCCCCCCTTTTGTCTGAAATTTTCGCATTTTATTTCTGTAAATTCCCTCTCTATAACAACTTAGGAACACCCTTCCATTTGTTCGCATTCCAGAAATGTCAGATCTCTTCACAACAATGAAAAATCCTTGTACCATTGTAACTTTTCGAGTCTATTTTATCAGTGCATCTCGTCTTTCAAAAATCTCATAAGTGATGAAGTCTTCACCGTAATCTACCCTTGCAAGTTCAATACCAATATTATTATATCGGGAAGAGTTTGTTCCTGTAAATGGTTCACACGAGAAACACATGGTTAACTCAGATATAGCTCGACAGGAGAAAAACATAGCAAAATCTTCTGTTCGGTTGGACACGACAGAACATATATAACTCTGTTCGGCAGAGTACAACCGAACAGTTCGTTAATGTTCGGCCGTGAGCGTCCGATCAAAGTATTTATATTCGGTTACTCACAACCAAATAATGAACTAAATAAACTTCTTGCTATTCACTGTTCGCTTGAACCCAACCGAACATAAATACTTTGTTCGGCTGGAACCATCCAAACATTTATTTTTTGTTCGGTTGGGTTATGCCGGTCATTGATTAATCATTCGGCCGTCGTGGGCCGAACACGAGAGTAACCCATTTATTTTTATTTTGGAAAGATTAAATCCATAAAAACTAACCCTAAAACTAACCTTGTCGACGTTGGCAAGCTCCATAGCTATTGGTTGCTTCTCAATTGACACACACGACGAAATGTAGGTTAAGTGTGAGTGGATAAACTTTTTTAGGATTTCATGTTGGGGAGAAGTGAAGAAGGAAGAAGATGAAAATGAGATGAGGTCTTCTAGCAAGGTGTGCCTTTATAAGAATGGAGTGCTTTCATCAATTTTAATTGTTTTTATTTAATAAAATATTTAAGGGTATTTCAGTGAAATCATATTGGGGTAAAAGGGTAATTCAAGATATGATGTTTTAAGTGGGGTGCTTTTAACAGTTTTTGGGGTGGAAATAACTGCTCCTAGAGTTTTGGTCTCTGGCTTGGGTGTTCACTGGACTTGAATTGGTTTGGTTTTGTGCTGACCCCGCAGGCCTTCAAGTTTGGGCTTTGGGGACTGAAGTTGGGTTTTACCTAAAGCCTTATAGAAACCTAGCTCATAAAATTATCATAGTTCATTTGAGGCCTATTCTTTTGGTTCCATTTATTATTACTAAGTATACTGCCGTCGGGTGGTAGAAAACCGAACGATAACGTCAACGACGGGGGGAGAGAGAGAGGGCATGGAGGGGGGAGTGCCAGTGCGAGAGAGAGGGAAGAGAGAAAATGAGAGCCAGAAAGAGAGGGAGAGGGCGGAAGAGGGGAAGCAGAGATGGGAGAGGCGGAGCTTCAGAGAGAGGGGATGCGAAAGAGGGAAGCTGGCGAGTAGTGGATCAGAGCAAGGGAGGGGGAGAGGGAGGAGATAGAGGGAAGACAGACAAACACAATTTGAGAAGGAGTCACAGGAGAAAACATCTCTTCGATTGGTTTTGATTAATACAAAATTGTAATTTTTGGTACATGAGAAAACATAAAAGAACATTTAGGCTGCATAAAATATTTCAACTATTTTAAAACCTCAACAATCAATGTATGAATAAAAATACTTTAGCTCAAAATTTGGCTTCACATTAAATATATGCTACCTTAATAACTTGCTTTCAAATTTACTTTGAATTTCAAATGCTTCGGATCAAAAAATATAAATGAGTTGAGCTCCTCCAGTTGCTTAATTTATATTACAAGCTTTGCTCAGCTCCGCATCGACTAACGGGCATATCATCTTTATTTTAGCATCCACATAACACAAAAGAACACAAAATTAACCCAAAAAAATAAACCGCAAATTGCTTGGGTTAACTTTGTGTCAACTGTTGTTAACCTTATCAGGCAAGCGGGTTTGTGTTGAAGTAAACCCAGCCCAATATGGTTTGGGCTTCAACCTGGGCCACTCTTGTTTGACTACACGTTGGGCCCAGAATGCTCCTGAACAAACCTTTACCAAAAGTAAAACCAAAAAGTAAGGAAAATACAAATTTTGTGACCAATTACACCAAAAAATTAAGCCACCTGCATGCTCCAAATCAAAAGCACGCATCCAGAATATCCAAGTATGACTTTATCGTTTTCAAATCCCCAGCTCCAAGCTCCAATCAGAACTCATATTTATGCCTAACTGCAACAAATCCAATCAAATCAAGTATGAGAGGTCTCCATTACTATAACACAAAAGTCGAACATGCCTGGTTCGTTAGAATAATAGATGAAAATTATTTCTCAGTTCCTTATTTATTTGCAAGAGAATCTAAAATTTGCATGTATACAGTACGTACTGACCCAATAATTTGAAACCAAGCATAAACATCTTTCAATTCGGTTTCGGGTATCGGATCCTCGTGCAGTACAACCCGAACCCAAGGGTGGTCAGTAAGATGTCGCGTTCAGGCAGAACCAAGCCCCAGTATAAAAATATCCAATTCACAGAGCCGAATATCCCCCGCGCAAGGGAAAAGGCAGGGCCCACACAATTCCGGATCCTAGATAAAAAGTTACCCGCTTACCCGGAACCCGTCCCGCCCGAATCCCGGCCACCCACGTGGACCGTGTGACCCGGAGCCCGGATGCACTGTCTTGCGCCTCCGCCGACGCGCCACCCCGGCCGCCGCCACAACGGAAATATTTCAACTATGTGGCCGCGCTGAAAAGCCGACACGTCACCAGAAATTTAACGCCTCCGTGAGTGTCCGAACCCCGACAGCCCATCATGCTGTCCGTACGATCGGCTTCCGCGGGCCCGCCACGCTGACGTCACCCAGCGGCACTCCCGAGCGCTTTCGCGCGCGATTACGGCGACACGCGCCCACTGTTTTCTTGAACAATTACGGTATTTTTCTTCCTCATATATTTAATTTCTATAATATTATATAAATATAATCACGAAAATAGTACCCTCCCCCGTCTTTAATACTAAACGCCGATTAACATCGCCATTCGCAAGTAATTAAAATCCTTAATTAACTGAAATTAAAATATTATAGTAGTAATAGTAATTCCGCTTGCCAAAAGTCTCGATTCTGCGGAAGAAGAAAAGAACTGTCTCTGTCGAGAAAAAATATAAATAATTTTTTCGGAAACAAAAGGGGCAAAAAAATAAGAAAAGAAGGCCCCGTTCCCAAATTCCTCCCCCATTAAATTCACAGAGAGGAGGGGGAGAGAGTGAAGCAACTCGATCGGTCGATCGCGCCTTGGAGATCTGAGGAGTTCGCTCGGGATTCATTGGATTCTGATCTCTGAATGCTGGTGGCTGCCGAATCCGACGATTCGAGCTGATCGGCGACGAGATTGATCGAATCTGAGCCCGAAATCGATCGCTGAGCCCTAATTTCGTCGGATTGGGGTTTTTTGTTAGGGGATTTTCTGCGAAAACATCATCGATGCCGGATCATAGAGAGTTTCAGAACAATGCGGTGTCGAGCTCGAACAATGCATCGCCGGACAATATCGAAGGTGGCTCCTTTTTCTTTATTTTAGATCGGCTAGTATCTTATTTGCTTCCTATTTGATCAAAATCTTTCCTCTTTAAGTTATCATCCAGTGAAGAAAAAGAAAAAGAAAAAGGAAAAGAACTTACTTTTTGTGTACTAGTTTCTCACTGAACTAGTGGGCAAGAAGTTGTGATGGATTGAAAAAGTGTCGATTTTTCTGTAGAGGCTATGTGGAGGTTGAACGTGGAGGACAACAATCAAGAGGGAATGGATGCAAATCAAAACCCGTACCCGGATCGACCCGGAGCGCCCGATTGCATATTCTATCTGAGGACAGGGCTTTGTGGGTATGGGAGCAACTGCCGCTACAATCACCCAAATTACGATGGGCAGGTGAGGGGAATCATGCTACTTTGCTCAGTTGATTAAATTAATAAAGGATTGATGTGTGAATGTATTGATATTTGGATTTGTGTGGTTGCTATGGGGAACTCAGGACACAGGGGAACTTCCTGAAAGAGTTGGCCAGCCTGATTGCCAGGTTCTTCGTGTTTGTCTGCACTGTTTATTTTGTTTTCTTAATAACTTCAACGAACAAAGTTTCCTACTTTGTTTCGCTTCTCAATCTTCAAACACTTTGGTCAATTTAGTGTCTGCAATTATTAATGTAACTTACAGTAGTCTTATTCCTTCCATATGAGACAATGAATTTCATCATTAAGTATAATGGTGCTAGAAGTGTATATATTGGTGTAGTTGGAAGTTGTAGTGTATAGTTTAATTTGCCATAGAAGTTTTATATTCAACTGAAAGCATGTACTTATTTTCCCTATTGATAAATGTGTGGTCTGATGGTTGAGTAAGTTGTAAGACGGATTGTTGCTTTAAGAATGCTCTTACGATAGTTTGAGTGAGTTATAAGACGGAGTGTATGCTTTGAGAATGCTCTTGTGATCGCTTAGTTGGATTTGTCATCATCCATGGAAGATCCAGTTTTTTTTTACCTAAAGCTCTATTAAACTTATATTTCATTTCATTTTTAAGTATATGTTTTCGAGAGAATAGATATGTTCACATGTTAAACTGGATCAGAAGTATACTCTAAAGAAGACACAATGAATTAGGTTTAAAATATCTCCCCATAACATGCAATTTTTTATGTTTGTAAGAGAGGAAGAGTTGCATAAAGTTGGAATGGAATAGAAGAAAGGCAGGTTGTATAAGAAAATGGATGTTCCTAACAATGCAATAACAGTGAGAAAGAAGCAGAGCCACAGATATTTAGGACCCACAAATAGTGGCTGCTGTGAAGATACCAGGAAGGTTAGTACTGGAATACCAACACTAATTTTATGGTTCCACTGTATATTTGTATCAACAGCAGGCAATTCGCAAAGCATAAGAGCGACTGTATATCATAGAATATTATCATATAATATCTTAGTCATACCTTTCCAGACAAACAAAGTATAGGATTTATTGCATACCATTTTGACACGTCTAGATTGTAAACTACAATACTTAAAACACTATTGATGAAAGAAATTAAGTGCAATATTTTTAGATAGACTTACCATCAAAATACTATGCCTCTTTGTCTTCTGACAGAATTGTTCCAGAAACATGCTGCAATACTCCGAAGCTACTGACTTGAAGAATGATGGTAATTGGTACCATTATACCATAGGATTTGTAGCATAGGAATCATTTGTCTAAGAGCTTCGGGATCTTGTATTGTTAGCAAGTTGAGTCACACCAGTTATTGGAAAAATTGGGAGATATGGAAGCTATGTAGAGTCTTTGGGAAACCAAAAAGCTGCCATAGCCAGATAACCATAATTGTTGTGTTGGCTATAACGAGATAATTTATCTCAACTTCTATTGTGAAAAGATGCCTTACATTATCGATCTGCAAACTATAAGAACACATTAATAAACACGTAGGAACCACTCATGGAGTAACTAATTCTAACACTTTAAACCTGATTAGCATGATACATTCTTGTTCATGGTTGTGGTTGAAGCCATGATGAGGTGAAATGCCTGGCTGCCCGTGTTACCATGCTTGACTAAGAAGTCATTTTTTTTTGGTTGAGAAAAAGGGTGGGTCTCAAGCTCAAAATCCTGCTAATTATATTGTTAAACTAGTTGTAACCCCCAACTCTACAACCAAAACAATTACATCCAAGTGGTTTCAATATCCAGCTCTCGACACCCCCTCACACACACAAAGAAAAGACTTGGATTCTAGGGTTATCAAGACACATATGAGACCCAATACAGAAACCTAAAGAGTACACAACAAATACTCCAACAAAACAGGGGGAGGGGGGAATCCAAAAGTGAGCATAAAATATTTAGTCATTCCAAAATGATAAGCTCCGCCAACCTCCCTTGAGCTCATCATCATCACCAACATTGTAGTAGGGCACCACAATCACTGTCAGCCAAGAAGTCATCAAAGCTGGAAATCCTCAACTATGCCTGAGAGTGGAAGAATAGTTCGCACTCAATTTTCTTGTTTCTTACATTGACCCGTCATGGTGTGTAAATTCATCGAGAAGATATTGCAAGCATCAATTGTCTTACAAGCAACCAACATCAAAGTGATGCTTGTGGCCGTGAGTATTGCTCCCCATGCCAGGTAATGAGTAATAGTAATATAAAATCAAACCATGAGGTCAACCATTTTGACTTCTTAATCGATATGTTCGTGCAAATTTTAACCATAGTAGGAGTTGCAGATATAACAAAAAATGTACAACATTCAATATCCCTTCTGGGAACCCACCTTTGAAGTGAAATTCCCAGTTCTTTTTGGCATGGTTTAAAATCTTGATATCAGTATCGTAATATCTGCAATATCGTTTGTCAATATCGCCAATTTCGACTGTATCGACAATATCAGACCCGATATCGGTCGATATTATCGGGCTTATATCGTATCGGTTATCTCAAAATCCTATACGATATCGTCAATCCTATCCGAATCGACGAATAATTGAAACCATGGTTTTGGTCATATTCCATTGATGGTAAAGCTGCGAGACCAGTGTTCTAAAAATCATTTTAAACGGACGCTTAAAAGCCCGGTTAAATGTTTTCATTAGGAAAACATGTACAAATTCGGAAAATCTCAGGTTAATAGTTTAGTCGAAAAAAGCTTAAACATCAATTAAACAATGATAAAACATGTACGAGTATAATTAATCAAAGAACCTGTTGGATATGCTCCCGTCGTGGTCGTGGATCTCATCGTCGTGATGGTGGGCCTCGTCGTCGTGGTCGTCGTGGTGGTGGATCTGGTCGCTGATCTCCTCTCCGGTCGTCGCCGTCGCCGATCTCTCTGCTTGTCGTCATGGTGGTGGATCTCGTCCGTCGCCACTGGATCTCCACTGCGATCTCCACTGCGAAGTTGTCGCCGTCTCCGATCTCCTTTGCAAGTCGCCGTTGGATCTCCTCTCCGATCTCCCTGAGAAGTCGCCGCTGTCGTTGGATCTCCTCTCGTTGTCATCCTGAATCTCCTCTCGTTGTCGTCCCTCGATCTCCTCTCTTCCTTTCTCTGTTCCTTTCTCTCTCAATCTCTGATCAGAGATCAAAAGAGAGAGTAGAGAAATCGAGAGAGAGAGAGGAAGAGAGAAAATATAGGTTTTTTTGGGGGCTTTTAGGCTTGGGCTTGGGCTTGGCTTTTGGGCTCGGCTCATCTGAAGAAGAAAGAAAACAAGAGCTAGGGTTGGGCTTTTTTAAATTATTTTTGAATGTTTTAAGTATTATAATATTATTATATATTAAAATATTAATAAAACGTGTAAACCGTTTAATCGATGTTTAAACCGATGAAGCGTTATTCGCTCTTGACGCTCTTGGACTGCGCGCGTACTAAAACCACTTTTTAGAACATTGTGCGAGACCAATGAGGAATTCTGTATGTACATGACCCCCCTTATCACTGCCACCCAGCTTTAAATGTTTTGGATTTGCGCTGGTGAGAGTATAATGGCATTCAAGAAAGAGATGATAATGAACATGGGCATGAGGGTCTGCAAGAAATTAGCAAAAAGTAAGGATCTGCAAGATGGTGATATAGAGAATATTACCAAGTTGCTGATGGCTGTTGACATAACCTAGCTACTCATAATCGCCCTAGGCTTGTTGCGTGGCTAAAGGCCAGGCGAGCATATTCCTATTATTAGCAAACCAGATGACTAAGACTGGCCATACATTTCCTTCATGATTCTCAGTGATCATGTCTAAAGATGCATAAGAAAACATCCAAGATCTATATTATGTTTGCCAATTTACTCAAAAAGATTGTGGAACTCATCGTTCCTAGTGCTAATCATCCCATTTTCACAAAGAAAAGACTTATTCCAATCACAAAGACTTCAATTATAACTCAAGGATTGCACTCACTGTAGGGGATTGAATCAAGGCCTTGTATGCAAGGTTTAAAAATTGGTTTCGAATCAAGAGACTATAATTGTATCAATTGTTTTCTGCAATTAAAAAACTTTGTTATATGATCCGTACAATCATGCTAACATAAGATATCTAAGGTGAATGGTGCCTCTGATTAATGACAAGGTGCTCAACTGTCTGGTTATAACTTAGAAAATTAGAAATTGAGTTTTAATGACTCTTTAGTTATCAACACAGATTTAAATGAGTGATCGTTAACTACTACTGATGTTTGGGCTTGAAAATGTTAATGTTTAAGTCTCACTAGGAAGGTGATGGGGACATCTAATGACTTAGTTTGTTTTAGTTGATTTTGTAGTTGGTTTATTTTATCTTAGTTTGTTTTAGTTTGTAATGTAGTTGGTTTATTTTATCTTAGTTTATTTTACTTAGTTATGTAGTTAGGTTATTTTATCTTTAATTTGTTTTAGTTGGTTTATCTTATCTTTAGTTTGTTTAAGTTTGTTAGTGTAATTAGTTTATTTTATCTTGTTCCCACATTAGTTGTGATGTGAGTTCTCATGTGATGTAAGCCTATAAAATGCAAAGATTGCTTTGGAGATTCTCATTTGATGATTAATGAAAATGCTTGCTTAAGTTTTTGTGTAGCCAGTGTGCTTTTGGGTGAGATGTTTGAGAGAATGAGTCTCAATAATTTTCTTGGGTTACAAATTTTAGGTTGAGATTTCCTAGTGTTTGTTCTCAATTATCCCCGTTCTTCTTTGTTCGTCCCCTATAATTTTGGTATCAGAGCCAGTTCCTAATTTTCTCCACAAAAACCTCGAGGTCATAATTTCTCCACCAAAAATAGTATCAGCTGAAAATTGCTAAAATTTGCACGCGGCACTGCTATCGTCATTGTTTATCATAGCCTTATTCCAGCCGCCAACTCCATTATCATCGTCTCTTGCCGCTGACATCTTTCATTTCTGCTGCCGCCGTTCAACACAACCACCACCACCTTGATGCAGACTGATGAATGAACGCCGGTTTCACGACCACCATGGCCTGATTGAGAGCCAGGGAGATCTGTACTCGATATTGTCGAGTTTTCCCCAATCCCGGGGAAATGTGAGGACATCTAATGGCTTAGTTTGATTTAGTTGGTTATGTAGTTGGTTTACTTTATCTTAGTTTGTTTTAGTTGGCTATGTAGTTTGTTTATTTTATTTTAGTTTGTTTTAGTTGGTTATGTAGCTGAGTTATTTTATCATAGTTTGTTTTGGTTGGTTATATGGTTGGGTTATCTTATCTTTAGTTTGTTTAAGTTGGTTAGTGTAGTTAGTTTATTTTATCTTGTTCCCACATTAGTTGTAGTGGGAGTTCTCATGTGATGTAAGCTTATAAAAGGTAAATACTACTTTGGAGATTCTCTATTGATGATTAATGAAAAATGTTTGCTTAAACTTTTGTGTAGCCAATGTGCTTTTGGGTGAGATGTCTTAGGGAGAGAGTCCCAATAATTTTCTTGGGTTATAAATTCTACGCTGAGATTTTCTAATGTTTGTGTTCTTTGTTCGTCCTCCATCAAAAGGTCACCAGAATATTCATTTGAATAGTGATTTGATCTTATTAAATTTGAGTTGGAGAAAATTTATTTACATGTAGCAAGTCTGTGGATGATTGAGCCATCAAATTCATATGTTATATGAATAATGATCGGAATCTTAACATATTTTGTTGATGAGCCGGATCCAGAGCCAGAAGTGGAAGAGTCTCTTATTGAGACTATGTAGATCTTCTAGCAGAGCCTATTATGGAGGTATTGCCGTCTTCACCATCTATGAGAGTTCCCTTATCCCTGAGGTCGCCTGACGTGTATGACCCGTTGTAGATCTTTTTGAATGTGACATGTTTACAGGAGTTTGGCGTTGTGGTATGCTATTCAGTTTTCAGCATAGCCGATTTAAGTTGTTTTGCTACATTTATCCTGCTTGAGCTACCTCCGACTGCGACTGATCTGTCACGAAAGCCAATTTCACCTCCACCACTGTGGCTCAGGCATGATGCATCAGTGTTGCTTCCTGGACCACCACCTTGGTCTGATTAATTCGAGATGTGGTACAGTTCTACCGGTTGTGCCTGCTGCCTGTTGCCACTGCATTCATCGGAGATGAATGCTTTTAAGCTGGGGAGAATGATGGGGATTAGTCTAGTTATTATGTAGTAGGCTTCTTTTAAGTTGTTTTATTTTATTTAGTGTATTTTTTAATCCCACACCGATTATGATGGGGAAGTCTTTTTTGTAGGAGCCTATATAAGACTTAGAGTTGTAGTGATTTATGGAGACTCTGAAGAATTGATTAAAATGAAATCCCAATTAGAATGCTGATGTCCTTTTCAAATTTGAATCTTTGCATGGTGATGTGCAGAGTGGGAGAGAGATCTCCCAAATACTGAGCCCGAATTTATCTTTATCCTCTTAAAATCCTAATTTCTTCTTTTCCCCTTTGCCATATTACATCACTATGTCAACTTTTATTGTCATGCCTTCTATAATCTTCCGGATGCCCTCTAGAGTCTCCTGAAACTTAGTGAAGAGAAGGTGCAAAACATACCGAGTACGAAGTAGGTCTTACAAGACAAACCAACATCGACATGAACTATGAGTGTCTTTCCACCACCAATAAGCTTCTCCAACCTGTCTCATTTGGGCATAGCGACACTTCTATTCATATGTCAGAACAAAATAACTGAAGAAAACTTTAAGATTGCTTTCCCATTTCTTATACCCATCACGATCATGAGAACATCGAAAACACGGAATAGCCACATACATATTCCGTTCAACTTCCTTTTCATCACTATCAGTATATATGTATCGGCCATAAAAGTAAAAGCCCATTATGAAATTCAATACATAAGTTCAAAAATTACCTAAGAATCTCAACGGATCTAACTGTGCCCAAATCAAGCTAGAAATGGGGTCTGAAACGTCGATCTTTTGCTGTAGAAATAGTACCGGCATAAAACACGGGCTTGTGGAGGTCAGATAAGCTATCTAGCTGCTGTGAAACTTTCTCAGTATCTTCGAGACTCTGCCATGCATCTAACACTTCAGATGGAACTCAAATCAAATTTCAAACAGGCCTGAAACAACTTCTGAACTGCGACTGTGCTGAGATTGGAAACAGTACGGCTTGGATTGAGCTGCCGTGAACAGTACAACTCAGATGAGTCGTGACTCGAGCCGCTGGGTTCAGATCGGCTCGGTTGAGGCGGGTCAGCTCCAGGCGGTCGGTTCAGTAAGATTGGCTCGGGTTTGGCTTGCTCGAGCCGATTATGTCACACTTGAGCTGACGACGAGGCGGATAAGGGATCAACTCTGGATGGTGTGTCGGGTCTAGATCGCGAATTTGGATTCGACCCAAATTGCTAATGGGTTTCAACTTAAACCCGAGTTGGTTCGGGTGGTTAATTTGAGGCGGGTTTGATCTTTCAAACCCATAACCCATTTATCCTTTCTCCTCTCTCCCGAACGACAGCTAGGGTTTGAAACCCTTGGGGCGGTGGCGATGGAAGGTGGTGATAACGACGTCGGTGCGAATAGTGGTCATTGGTGGTGTCGGTGCGTCAACGACGGCGACGAGGGGATCTGGCAAAAAAGGCGATGACGGAGAAGGCTGTTGACGACAGGAGGTCCTCCGGTAAGATTGTGAGGCTTGGTGAAAGTATGATGAAGGCGGAGAAGTGGACGACTGACCGGTCGATGACGCTGGAAGGCTGTTGAGGACGTCATGATGACAGTGGAACTTCGCTAGGGTCGTTGACTACGGACGGATGTGGCGGTGGCTGTGGAGGCTGCAACAGTGATCTAGGGCACCATGTGGACTCGGCGAACAAACCTGGGCGATGGAAGGTTTGAAGGTTGCTCCGGTGGGATGGTGCAAATGAGAGGCGGCGGCGGCTGGTGGCGGGAGCAAACCCTAATTGGGTTTGCTCGTGGAAGAAGATGAATAGTAGGTTACTGTTCACATAACAGTGCAAATTTTTTTTAAATTTTTTTGAAAAAATATCTGATCAAAGGTTCAGATCTAAGGAAAGGAAAGAGGAGAATCAAGAACTTTGGCTTTGATACCAAATTGATGTGGGAGGAGGGGGAGTTAGGGTGTGGTGGGATTTTAGTGGAATTGGGGAAGAATAGGGAATTGGGAATTGGTTGCAACCCGAATATTGGCTTCATCATCTGATTTGATTCAATTCATGAGATTAAATCAAACACATAGTTTCATAATGAAACGAAATTTTAATCAATTCATCATTTCTTTAAGAATTTAATTTATGGTTATATATAGCCTACAATACATGCACAATACATGCAATTACTGATAAAATCAAATATATTTAAATTAAATTCAAATAAATACTAAATCTCAACCAAATCTACTTAAATCTAAATTTAAATAAAATCATAAATCCTGTTAAATCTGGACCGTCTTATTCGCCCATCATATTGAATAAATTTTTACCTTACGGATATGGTTGAAATGGATTCCTGCACATATGCTTCAAGAGTTTAGGGATGTATATGAATGCATAGAGAGTATAAATACAAATTCAATGTATAACCTTCATGGATTCATATTTCATATATCTGTCTCAAAACTTTTGTGAAGAATTTCATTCTCTTTTCTGAATCCCAAACCCACTAACCCTTGCCAATTATTCCTGAATGATGTATTTTGTGGCTATGCTAAAACATGTACCGTGTTTGGTTTTAGTGTTCAAGAGAGGAGAGGAGACACAACTCAGTGATAAATCGAGATGCAAATATCTTTTCTGTTAATTTTGGACACGTGTATTTTTTTTCCTGCTTGGTGAGCCAGGCCTATGGTTCTTAAAAGGCCCTAGGTACATCAACATCAATATCTTCAGTCAGACCCTCAATGCTTTGGGTTTGTTTGAATGCATAGACACTATAAAGACAAATTCAATGTATAACTTTTATGGCTTCGTCACACACATGGAGAGACATATATATATTGAAAAGTAAATCATATTCATAAAAACTCCAAAACATTTACAATGTCACTACTATAAGCATAAGGCCACTAGAGTAAGGTAAAGTGTAGAGAAGTGAGAGGACCCTGGCCGTCACCTCCAACCACACAGTGTCCTAACTAGCAACTATTCTGTAATAGGATCAAATACAAAAGAAAATCCAAAGCCATTTACTTCCCAACTTGACAAGATACCAATA